>JADRCD010154678.1:0-19740 GCA_019843815.1 Montemys delectorum | reverse complement strand
GTGTGTGTGTGTGTGTGTGTGTGTGTGTGTGTGTGTGTGTGTGTGTGCGTGCACACGCCAGGGGCAGGAGGAATAGGGAGAGAGAATACCAATATAGTTTAAGAGCCGGTGAGAGAGGATAGTCAAATTGTCATGGAGCAAGAGACAGAATAGCAAGAAAGTGAACACAAGCCGGGTGGTGGTGATGCATGCCTTTAATCTCAGCACTTGGGAGGCAGAGACAGGCGGATTTCTGAGTTCGAGGCCAGCCTGGTCTACAGAGTGAGTTCCAGGACAGCCAGGGCTACGCAGAGAAACCCTGTCTCAAAAAAAAAAAAAAAGGAAGTGAACAAAATAGGTTATAATCCGAGGAAGTAGCTAGTGGCAGGCAGGGAGGGCCAGGAGGCTAGTATGGACTTTGAAATGTATAAGGGGCACTGGTGAAGAGAAGCTGAGGGGCCTGGAGGCCAACATGGACTTTGATGTGCCACAGGTAGCCACATGTTCCTTCTGCCAGAGATAAGGCAGGGGACTCCTTTTGGAAAATAAGAGCAGCTTTACAATCTCCTGTACAATGCCATAGTCCAGCTTTAGCTCATTTCCATATATACGGTCTTACTGAGACCTAGCAGTTAATATAGAGAGTTTTCTTGTTTTTTTAACTTTTTTTTTTTTTTATTTACAATCGAAATGTTATGCTCTTCAGACCAACGGTATCAATTAACCCAGACCCCTGGGAGCTCCCAGAGATTAAGTCATCAACCAAAGAGCATTTTCTAGTAATCCTGACTTTACACTTTGGCCTGAGCAACTCACTCTTTTCTTCAGGTAATAGTTAACAAAAGTCTAAATATTTGTTTCCACTCAAGTGATCTAATAATCTAGATTGTCATATTCCTAGGGTATTTATGCATGTCAGCTACTCAGTAGTTATATTCAAGACAGTTGTAATGAAACAAAAACAAGTAGGAATAAATCCTATTAACCTTTACTCCTTATAATTTAGGTAATACAAAGTGAGCCAATGGACAATGACCTAGGGATGATTGTCACAAAACACAATTATTGTTGCCTAAGTATGGAAGGGTCAGACTCTCGGGGAATAATTGTTTTATTTGGTTGACTGTTACAGCCTTCAAAGAATGTAACTAAAGTGGAATGAGAGATCATTTATAGGAGCATACTACAAGGTAAGAGCAGTTCATATGTATCTATATAAATATTTTATAACTGAAATTCTGGATCAATGTAGTTGGAAAATAGACTTGCGTTAAGATAAACTTTTGAGCATCGTGACTTTCCCTTCTGAATGGAGTATAGCTAACTTGTTTTTAAGGACAGAATAATGACAGCCAGTGTGAATTGTTGCCACACTCAATTTGCAAGGGCAGCTTTTCAAGCTAGAGTAATTGCCTATTCCACTGTAGAGATGGGATGCTGACTGCTTCATTACCAGCTTCATGAACGAGGCTATGAGCAATTTCAGATAGTGTGAACCATGTTCCTTCACATGCCCATGGACACTAGCAGCCAAATCTACTTGTTCTTTGCCCCCAAGAGATGATGCATTTTTCTTGCTGAAAGATGCTCTTAATGGATGCCGGAGAAAACCTGCAAACGCCCTCCGCTTTCCCCTTACCTCGTTCTACAAAGGTACTCTCTAGGTTTGTTGAAGATGATCAGGCTACACTGGGAAATCAGTGGTCCTCTGCAGCCATTCCCAAGTGGTTTCCTGCCACGCAGACCTTGCGTGACTGCAGTATTTGAGGCGAAACCTTCAAGGAAAGGCAGTCTCCTGCCCCTGCATTGTCTCTTGGCATCCCTAACTCAGAGGTAGCCCAGATATGTCCTTGTACTCTTGTGCTAGGTGCCCATCAAAATATGACAGCTAAAGAAAAAATCAGACGTTTCTCTCTGACCTTTTACCAATGTTCCAACATCTTAGCCAAACCTTGACTTAGAAGTTACCCACCCAGACTAATTGCCTCTGGCATTGTTAGGGAAATAAGGAAGGGAATACAGCATTGAAGCTTATAGAATGGAAGACTTTTCCCAGGGCAAGGTCAAGTAGAATCCTCATTCTCAGTCAAGTACTGCAGCTGAACCACTCCTAAAAATTAACAAGAGACACGTCTCTACTAGCTCAGAAGATTAGCATAGTGGGCGGTTTTACCTAGGATGGGCGGGACCTTGAGCCGAGTGTGTGAGAGACAGTGTGCAGCAGTCAGTTTTTCTAGATAGAGGAGTCTGCATTGAGCAGTTGGACTCAGTTCGCAGCCCCCCAGGACTCTGGCTGGGCCCATGTGGCTCAAGCATGCTCAGAGCCTGGGGGGTGCTGCACCAGTCCAGAGGAGATGGCTGCTGTTTTTAGACCCAGTGTATTTTAGGTAGCCTCAGATGTAACTTGACTGCTGAGCTGCCAAATTTTTCATATCTCTTTTGCAATGATTGTAAGAGTCTCATGCCATTTTTTAAAAATACACTCAGATCATACACTGCTTGTGTAAGTCTGTTTGTCACAGCCGAATCCCGTGCACGCACACTTGGCCAGGACCCATCGTCACGCGGGACACGGGGTCCCAGCAAGAAACCCCGTTCCGTGGCAGTTTCCCTAATTTTATCAAAATCCTAAGGCAGAAGGGAGAGATGTTTTATAATATACTATTAGAGTACATAGTAAGTAGTATTGGATTTAGTCATGACTGGAGAGCAAATATGGCTAAGAGTTCACTCACCACATAGTTGTGTCTTTGGCTCTAAGTAGTGCCAATGAAGGCTCTCTACAGTTAGGGAAATATGCTTGAAAATGGTTTGAATTTAGAACTTTAACTGATGTAAACTATTATGAGATATGTTAAGGAGGAATCTTTCTGTTTAAATCATGTAGATGATACTAAATGTGCCACTTATGTAAAACAATTTTAAAAATCAATAATAGGTCAAATTTGAGTTATAGAAAATACTCCTTCCATAAGCCAATATTGTACTCATATTAATGAATTATAAATTGTATTATTCAGAAAAACAAGCACATCCCATATTTAAAATAATTTCACATATGAGAAAATTATATTAATGTGAATAAAATATAAAATGGAAGATACATCTGTGGTAGGAGCACTCACAGTTCTGTCAGAGATGCATAGGCTGTTTCCTTGCATCCATGGCCAAAGTTCACCATTTTTTGTCATTCTAGGTCCAAGGGTTCTGATAATCTGCTCTGGCTCAGACCCTCCAGGAACGCATAGAGCAAACATATACAAATAAATAAGACAGTCTTTAAGAATAAAATATATAATTAAAGTATAATCAAATAGTTGTTTTGTTTTAATTATAAAAGTTTGGTTGGAGCCTGCTACTTGTCCCTATACAAGCAGGGGAACCCATCTGCCCTCCTTCTCCCAACCCTAATGGCATTTAAAAATTCTTAGCCCTTCTGATATGGCCAGCGTACACAAGTGCATGCCCAGGTGCCCAGCTTCTGACCATACTTCAGCACAGTACCAGCTCCTGGCTGACGGTCATCACCCCTCCCCTCAGGTCTATAAAGCCTTCCTGCCTTAGCTTGGATAGCAACTTCTCTGACTACATTTCCTAGGACCAGTGATAAACCCAGGAGTAGCCCCCAATAAACCTGCTTTTTTGCTTTTATAATTTGTCTTGATTTGATCTATTGCATTGGAAAAAATGTATTAATTAGCCTACAACTTTACTAGTGATCCTATACTCTCAATGACTCTTCCATCTTCATAGGTCTTTCTGATTCCTTGTGTGTATCATGGCCAGTTTTCAGAATTCATCAATACTTTTCACAGCTACAATGATATATAATTTCTATAGCATTCAGCTTATATATGCAAAGTTTATAACAATGTTTTTAATACATTAATTGATATGTTCTATCAGCAGGGAAATTTGATACATATTAATTTTATATCAGGGAATCCAATACGAATTTTCAGCTATTCTCTATTTTCCTGAAAATTGGTATTTATACATTTACGCTATTTGGATATATTGAATAAATTGGATTATAAAGTATTTAAAAATGTGGTGACTGGCCATTCATTTAGCATAATATTTTGTGGGTTCAAACGGTGTACCAGTACTATATTTTATGGCTAATCTACTGTGAATTATTATATTTATTAACATTTATTAACTAATATATATTTTAGTTATTTTCAACTTTTGTATACTGTAGACATCTGTGATTTTTGCTGTATCTGAGTGAACTTTTTATCCTCTGGCAAAGTGCTTGGGGGAAATCAGAAGGCAGTATCTATTTCAATTCATATTTTCACAGGTTTATGCCCATGGTCTTGGCCTGTGGGGTTTTTTTGCTATTTGGCCTACGGTGAGACAGTTCATCGTGGCATAAGAAAAGCACTCATAAGGCAGGAGGAAGAGAGAAGACCAAAGTGAGTGAGAGAGGGAGGGAAGGAAGAAGAGAGTAAAGGGAAGGAGAGACATACGGTAGGAAGATGAAGGGAGAGAGGGACAGCGATGAAAAGCAATGGGGCAGTTATCGTCTACTAAGTGGACCTCCAGAGCCCCATTTGCTTCAGCTATGTCTTAAGCTTTCATCATCTGTAAGAGCCTGTTCACTTATGATCCCAGGGTGGTGAGGTCAGAGATTTTATGATTGAGCCACTTCTAAAAGTCATGAGCAGTGCTCGTACATTCATTTCAGGAGCCTTAGGTGGGTGTTTAATATTCAGGCCACATTTTAAAATTGTTATTGTTATTGATTATTATTATTACTACTATTATTACTGTTACTGGCTATTACCATTACTGTTATTATTATTATTACTGTTAATCTTCATTGAGTATACGGCAAGGATTAGTCACATATATGGTACTTATGAGCTAATTTTTTTTAGGAATTGTAAGAATCTTTCTAAAGCTGCACAATTTTCGCTTGTGAAAAGTAAATTCTCAGCAACATGACTGCCCAAATATGAGGTGAACGAGGAAGACAACAACGAACATGCCAAACTGGGCACAGAAAAGCCCATGAGGCCTCTACCATACACAAAGAATTACAGAAAATGGAGTAAAGCCATTAGTGAGTAAGGTCGTCTTCCCCAGAGAAGAATACACCAATTTGTATAGTGCCAAATGGATATCCCTGAAAACATACATACAAGTAACATTATATGGACTTGACTAGTTAGATCTGAGAATATGTATGTATACAAATATATGTATGTATGCAATAACAATTGATGTAAAAAAGAGGCCATGGCTTTGAGGGAGAGTTGGGGAGAAGATGGAGGAGCTTGGAGGGAGGAAAGAAAACAGGGAAATGTAATTAAACAATGTCTCAAAAGCAAACAGGCAAACAATGAGAGTGAGAACATTTATATTTCTCCAAGTTGTAAGCATTTGTATTTCACCATGTTCCCATCAACAGTCGATATTTTATTTTATTTGTTTCCAGCTGTGTGGGCATGATGCAGCATCTAGCTCAGTTGTGATTTTCATGTGTCTGATTCATAACGATGTGGAATAGTTTTTCTAGCATTCATGAACACTCACATATACAACTAAGAAATGTCCATATTTTAGTTTGCCCTTTTAATTTTTAATTGGATTCTTTATCATTTTGACTACATTTTATGGAGTTCTATACCTCTGTACACAATTCTCTAAGGTTTATATGTATTAATTCCTTGAAGATTTCATACATGCATAACAATGTTTTGATTTTATTCTTCATCCAGAAGTGTGTTGATTTTAAAAGACCTTCTTTTGTCCTGTAGTTTGTCTTGCTGTTCATTGTACTTGTTTTGTGACAAGTTTTATTTGGGGAGGCATAATGCCTCCACAACTACTCATCCCAGAAAGAGTATTTATAGCTGGCCAAGTAACTATAACACCAATATCTATCTAGTTTGATGAACATATTTATGAATATCACTAACAAAATTATTGGTGGGCGGTTATTTACAGGGAACATGTATAACGCAAAAGCGATTGGATTTTTTCAAAGCCCACCCCATTGTGGGTTAGTACGTCCTGAAATCTGCTTCCCCAGAACCTTGGACATGCTTGTATACAGTTGTACAGTCTTGACTATCCTTTCTTATTTGCAGTGGTGTTGGTCCAAATCTCCACCTCCAGGAATTGTGTTCTTCTTTTTTCACTACTGGGGAGGGCTTCTCTAGTATCACCAAGTTCCTTTTCTCCTGGCTGCTTGACACGTTGTTTAGTTCCTGGGGTTCACCTTCTTCCTTTCTTCCATGAACAAATGCCTCAATTTGGAAAGGATGTTTTAACTTAGAGGGAAAATGCCACACAGTAGTAACAAAAGTGTATATCTTGCTATTTAATGGTTCCATTTGTTTTCTGAATGATTAGATTAATTTTGTGAATGTTGTATTCGCTCTGAGTGTTAATATTATTTTTACCATTTACTTGCATTTTTTTTTTTATGATTCTCAGTCTCTGGTGTCCACAAGTATCCAAACAGTGGGACTGCAACTATACTGACTTTGTTTCTCCTCCACTTTTCTTACAGTTGTGGAAAGTGACTTCCAATTTCAAATGCCCTCAAGGAAGATAATTAAGCTATGAGCTTTTATGAAAATGGAAGTGGAAAGCAACCTCAGAAGTTAATATTGATTCCCCTCCTTCTACTGAAGAAAAATGTATTAATTGGCTAGACATTGTGCAGGATAGCAGTTTTTCTTCCAGATCCATATCTAGAAGGCTAGCAGCACCAGTTACTGCTATTATTCATTGATTTCAATAATGTTCTGGTATACAAACTGCTCCCAAAGCTGTTATAGGAAAAATGTTGGTCCTTTGAGACAACAATTTTGTAATTCTTTCTTATAGATGTATTTCTTATTATAGGAGGGCTCTTTTGAGCTCCATTTCCAAAGTTCAATAAGGAATCCTACCTACCGTTTGACATGTTCCTTGAACCTGGAGTAGATTTTATCACAATTTTCTATGTTTCTGAATGTGTGTGCATGCTTGAGTAAATTTTATCTCAAGCTTCTTATTTTAGTTTATTTGGACACAAATCCAAAATCAGTTTCCTATGAATAAACAAAAACCTTACCTTGTTCAGTGCATCCCCAGGAAGCTGGACTGGAAGCTATATTTGACTCTTCTGAATGTGTAGAGCAGCTGTCACTTGACTTTAGATAAAGAGTGAAGGTCCACATTTCTCCACCATTTGTCTTCTGACACATCCCACAGTGCAAGCTGAGCTTGCTTCCCTTGGTTCCCATTCATTATTGTATAGCACAGCACTTCAATGCAAAGTTGGTATTACTGTTTTTTCTAAGTTATATGTGACATTTGTTTAGATAGCAAAGAAGTACATGACAAATCCATAAGCAGTGAACAAAAATGACTATGTTTAAATAGAAAAATTGGAAAGACTTACTTTTAATTATATGAATAGTCTTTGCCTCATAGGCTTCATATTCTGTCAGTCCACAAATACTACATAAAAATGTTTTGCTACGCAATATTTTAGCATTAACTAGATGCAGGTTAAAAATCTGAACCTCAAACTAAGTTCACAGGGTTATGTATATGCAAATTTCCAAGCATGAAGGTATAACATTTCTACTTTGTGATACTATTGTGGGGAAGCCAAGTTGTGAATATGGATACACCTGTGACATGGAGAATATTTGAGAAAGAGGGGTATTGGTATAATGTTGTTGTCTATAATAATGGACAGAAGATAGTGAATGTGTATAGAACTCTCTATATGAAATAGTTGCTTTTTACTATAGACATTAACAGTATGTAGTCATTCATATCACAAACGTAATTATATATATATATATACATGCATAATATGTAGTATATAAGATAATATAATTTATGTTAAGTTTGAGTTAATGCATGCCATATGTCATCTATGTTGTGATCATAAAAGGAGAAAGAGCTACAAGAATATGTTCTGGTGAGGTATTGGGTAAGGAGGTGCCCTGGCAGGCCCATGCTTAGACATCCTCTCCCCCTGAGGGACCAGACACATGCTGGTATAGTATAGAACAGAGTTTATTTAGGGGATGGAGAGGGGAGTTAAGAGGGTAGTAGAGGCAGAGAAAGGCAGAGAGAAGGAGAGAGTAGAGAAGTAAGAGATGGCCATGATCATGTGGAGAGAGGGGGGAAGGGAATGGGGAGAGAAGAGGATCAAGTGGGGGGAGAGAAAAGGGAGAGAAGCAGGAGTAAGAAAGAGAGGAGGAGGCAAGCAGCCCCTTTAATAGGGCCAGGCCTACCTGGCCTTTGCCAGGTAACCATGGGGAGGGGCATACCTGGCTGCCGTCAGGTATCTGTGGGGGTGGAGTTTATACAGAATGCTAAAAATCTATGTAGCACATTACTTAAGAATTAAGTTCAAATATGAAATTTTTAAAATTTTCACATCTTCAGTTCTATCATGTCAAAGTTTGCATTTTTTAGATTACTTTATTAGAATTGTATTTATTCCTAGAAAAAAAATCCTATAATGTGTTTAAAGATTATCTTCTAACAAAAACACAGGCAAAGGTCTCAACTAGGAAAATATATTGTGATTCACATAATCTCTTATTTATACATATACATACAGACATATTTTGTATGAATAATATAGAGTGATAAATTAGCAATATACTGTTTTTTTTCCATTTATTGGCTTTTTATATGAAAGCAGAGTCTTATTTATGGGGATTACTAAGTATTTGGGTTTTTTTCATTATATAAATGTTTAACACATCTATGTCTATGTTTTTCCTATGATAGATGTACCCAACTTTTCCTCAAACTAATTTAAAATATATTTGTTCAAAAAAGAAACTTTCAGAATTGAAGCCAACCCAATTGATTTATTTTTAAGTATAAAGATACATACATGTTTCATATTGGCAGGATGCAGTAATCATATATAACAGGGAATTGGGGAGAAAACCAGAATTCTCTTATTTATGTTTCCTTTGTTTATCAGTTTGAATATTTTCTTTTGTTTATAGGTTGTACTTTATAGACTCTCCAGTTCTGTAGTTTGGGAATTACATGCCACATCATTACCCTTCAGTTTGTTATTTTTTGTTTCTCAAAATCATTGGAAGCTCTATCTCTCTCTAACCAACACTTCTTCCATATATCTTTTTTTTTCTTAGATGTTTTCTTTATATATCTCCTTTCCCAGGTTCCCCTCCAAAAATAAAATAAAATAAAATAAAATAAAATAAAATAAAATAAAATAAAACTTAAAACACTCCCCTGTTCCCTTCCCCCTCCCCTTACTCACCATCCTAACTCCTCCTGCTTACTGGCCCTGGCATTCCCCTACACTGGGGCATAGAACATTCACATGGCCAAGGATCTCTCCTCCCATTGATGACCGACGGCCATCCTCTGCTATACACATGCTGCAGGAGCCATCAGTCCCCCCATGTACACTCTTTGGTTGGAGTTTTAGTCCCTGGGAGCTCTGAGGGTACTAGTTAGTTCATATTGTTGTTCGTCCTAAGGGGTTGCAAAGCCTTCAGCTCCTTGGGTCCTTTCTCTAGCTCCTTCATTGGGGACCATGTACTCTTAAATAGTTTTAAGACCAGTACTGTCACACTCTTCTCTGCTAACATTGACGGTTCGTCCCTCCTTTCTTTCCTTGCTCTATGTACTTGAAGGAACCTGAAGCTGCAGTTTGCAAGCACTGGGAGTAGAATACTGTTTCTTTCTTCTGAATCCCACAGTTGGTCATTATTGAAACGTGCTTTCTTAACATCCACATATGTAACTTGGGCTTATTTCTTTTGTAGGTTTATTCCTCAGTGCTTTCTTGGCTCCCTCTTTTGTTCTTCAATAGTTATATTTGAATAATTAGAGATGAAAATGATAATAATTTTCACAGGCAAGAGAGATTAGAGTTTTTTTTTTTCTGACCCTATAGCCACTGCTTATAATATACAGTGGGGTGATTAGTTTCAAGACAAAGTTTAGCATTCATACTGTTTGTTTCCTGCCCACATCATATCTTTTTCACACAGGGCTATAGAATCATTTAAATCTTATATATCTTCTTTTTTCTTAAACTATTATGAACTTTGATGTCTAACACATCCCCAGATAGTAGGGTGCCATGGTGCAATATCCTAACTTTTAACTTCAAGAAGTTATTTAGAAATTGGTCATTGTTTTGTGTTTATAGTAATCAGAGAATAGTGGGTGGGTGATACACATAGGTGTTAATGTCAGAATATGCATTTGTGCATTAGGGTGCATGTGCAGGTATACGGAAGCTAGAAGAGTATATTGAGTACCTTCCTTGATGGCCTTTCATCTTTTTTTTTCTTTTTTGTAATAGATTCACTAACTGAAACTCATGGATTTTCCTTGGCCTTGTATTGTGTATTTATGTTCATTACAATAAACCAAGGGAGTTACAGATACATGCCACCACTACTTGCTTACTTTCATTTGTTTGTGTGTTTTTGGTTTTGTTCTGTTTTGCTTTGTTTTACATGGGTGCTTAAGATCCAAACTCTGGTCCTTATGGACTGTAGGTCCTCTTCTGACAGAGCCATCTCTCCACTTCCTAATTAATGCCATGTTATTGAAAAAATATTATTGGGAAAGGTGATATGTGTTTGTGTGTGTGTTACATACACATACGTATACACATATTTAAATTTAACAGAGATACTTCAGTTTCTATCCTTTTATCTCTTCTTCAAATCTGAAATGATTTGACTAAAGTCAAAATAAAAACATAAATTAAACAATAAACAAACATATGCATATATTAAGGTGAATAGTCCGAAGGGATCAAGTTCAGTTAATGTATACTCAGAGCCATGAGACAGGTGGTGTTTGGTGGCATGTTCTCTAGAATTATTTACTAGATAATAGAGTTTAGTTCCATGAAGTTGAGAACATCACTGACTAATGGACTTAAAGTCTGACTAGGCTCTCGTTACCCCTTCAATCAAATTTCATCAGCCCTATAATTTATTTTAGCTTTGACTAGATTTTGGTTTGTCTGTCAGTATCATATTTCATGTTATTGATGTTCTTTAATTCCTTCCTTTGACTTTTCTGTTATGTTATGGGTAAGTAGAAGACAGTAATCATCTTATTCTGTCAGCTAAAGCCCTTAAATACCAATTCACCATTATGTCATTTTATTTAAATTATACTATAGCTTACTGCTCCTTTATAATTCAAGCAAAAGTAGATTGAAAAAATTATATATTTGTAAGATGAACAAATACTTTCCTGGGAATAACCAATGATCTAGAAAGTAAAATAAAAGAGAACATTGCTCACTCAAAATGCCCCAGTCCATCAAGGTCAATAAAATTTAACTTTTATCTTCAAAAAGATTTTTAGTAAATTGTCCAAGAATAGTGTATTTTAGAAGACTAGAAAGAAAATAGTGGCAAATGATTAAATGGCAACTGAACTAAATATTAATGAAAATTAAGAAAATTCTTTATATATATATACATATCTATATGCATATATCCTGTGAAATAATAAAATAAAATACTGATAAATCTACCAGATAATTATTTACATATAAGTAATGTTAAATGAGAGATGCATCAGTTAACCGGTCCTAAAGTTTTAAAAAATATCTCTGAACCATAATTCATTGATAAAAAGTCTAATAAAAACAAATGTGGAGGTGCCTAAATAAGAATATTTTGACAAAAAATAAAGTACAGAATAGCCAAGATACAGTCCACAGAACTCAAAAAGGTCAACAAACTGAATGGCTCAAGAAAGGATTCCTAAGTCCCACTTGGGAGTGATAAGAAAGCAAACACAAGGGGGGAGGGTGAGAGGGGACTAGGAGGGAAAGTGGACAGGGGAGGGGGTCAGGGAAGAGGGGAACCTGATCTGGTGAGGATTGAAGCCCTGAGGGCCAGCGGAAAGAATGGAAGCAGGTACCCTTGGGAAGTAATAGTTGGGAGGGGAATCCTCTAGAATGCACCAGAAACCTGGGGGGGTTAAAGACTTTCAGGACTCAAAGGAAGGACCTTGGATAAAATGCCCAACAGTAGAGAGAGGGAACTTAAAGAGCCCACCTCCAGCAGAAACAGAGGGCATCAAGTGAGAGAGGGAGTTGCCAACCCACAGTCAAAACTATGAGCCATAATAGTTCCTGTCTATAAGAACAGTAGGGATGGAAATGGAGAGAATCCTAAGGAAAAGAAGTTCCAGCGACAGGCCCAAAGTGGGATCCAGTTCAAGGAGAAGTCTCAGTGCCTGATATTATTACTGAGGCTATGGAGCACTCACAAAAGGGGACCAAGCATGACTACCTTCCAAGAGATACAATAAGAAGCTGAAGGAGTCAGAAGCAGATATTTGCACTCAACCAATTGGGGAATAGCTGGAAGAAGTTGAGGAGGAGGGCCATCCTGTAGGAGGATCAGCATTCTCAATTAACCTAGACATCAAGATCTCTCAGACACTGGATCACCAACCAGATAGCAGACACCAGCTGATATGAGGCCGCCATCACATATACAGCAGAGGACTGTTGGGTCTGTGTTCAGTCAGAGAAGATGCACCTAACCCTGAAGAGATTGGATGCCCCAGGGAGTTTAAAGGTCTCATGGGGAGGGTGGTGGGGACATCCTCATGGAGACAGGGGGACAGGGAGGAAGTATCGGGTGTGGAACAGTTGGAGGATAGACTGGTAGAGGAATGGGATCTGGGGTGTAAATAAATAAATAAGATTTTTTTAAAAAGATTATTCTGTCGATATTTTACTAACATGTGGCTGTCATATATTTGAATATCTTACCTCTGGTTGTTACCTGAAATGACACATTTAATTTTGCAATATTTTTGTTATCAGACAGTGCAGATTCTATGAACAATTTATTTAGAATTTCAATTCACATATACCTTAGGATTTAAACCATAGGGTATATTTCCCCTATTATGTTATTTTTTGATACTTATCCCATATCACTCTGTTTTGCCTAGGATTCCTCCACCTCCTCCTCCTCTTTGTTTTCTTCTTTTACCTTTTCTTATTTTTATCCATCATATTCTTCATCTTCTTATTATCTGTATAAACTACATCTGATCATTTGTACTTGAGAAAAGTTTATGAATATAATAATGTATGCCTTAGATAAAAAGGTACATAGTATCATTTCTTATATTCACCTATTTTCTACCCAATTGTGCTATTTATTCTGAGGATAGAGTATAAAATTTGGGAGCTCTGTTATAAATCAGCACCTCAATTTATTGTTACAAATTTAGTAACCTGTATTTTATAGTCTGGTGTTGGGCTACATCTATATTTAGAAGTATTATATCTTCTTGGTGTATGGAATCTTCACATGTAACTAGGACATTTAACATTATTACATGTAGACACACACATATATATACACACACATATGCACATATTACATTGACCTCCATTTTTCTCTATACTGTCATTCTTTTAGACTTCTTTATTCTTTCAAATTGTTCCCTCTGCATCCTCATATACATAGCTATTTTGCGTATGAAAAAAAACTTACTGTAGTTATCTTTCTGAACCTAGAGGTTCACTAGATTTAATATCACCAAATCCATCCCATCTATTGTCCTTAAGAAGTCATAATGCCAGTCTTCATTACAAGTGAATAAATTTGCATTGTGTATGTGTACCACATTTCTTTATTCAGGCACCAAATTTGTGGATTTCTCATTGAATAGATGGTTCTTAAATCATGTAGAAAACAGAAAGTGATAAGAACCTTCCTGCAAAAATGCCATGTTTTAAAGTGGCAATGTAGTCACTTTACCAAGACCTTTTTTCTGTGTATAACTACAAAAAAAAGAGATAACATTTCTTTAACTATCTGAGAAATCGTTTTGCAATAGAGAAATTTGCTTGCATGAAAGGAAGCACGTGAAGAAATGCTTGCTTGAATTCTTGTTCTTATCTCTTGTTACTTCTATAAGATTTTCTCATAACTGTATACTAAAAACAAGGGTAATCATGAGCAAACCTTTCTACAATAACAGCGCCAGAACTAAGCATCAGAGTTTACTTCCTACTCTTTGCAATAGAGACTTGAAATCCAAGTGCTTCACATTCTTGTGTATTTCCAGTTCTAAATCAAACCTTTAAACATCAAAATACTAATCTCAATTTTTATCAGAAATGTAGGACAGACAGACTGCCTTGCATAAGACTAATGTTTAACTGTAGAACTGGATTTAAATTAAGGAACTCACATTCCTGATGTTAAAACTTTAAGGCCCCAACTGCAAAACCTAACTGAGCAGGTCTATATGTGTTTTGTTTTTTCTAAACTCACATGGCTTTTTCTTTATTAATTAATACTATAAAACTTGTATTTACATTTTCCTTTACATAACATGCAAGAGGATATTTATTTGTACAGGATTTCTAAAGAGGTTTGGTATTTCAAAGTTTGGCTATCAAGGCAATAGGAATTACTGTGGGGTTGAGCAATTCACTTTTCTTGTTAATACTATGAAAGCTAATATTGTTTTTCATTTCCAATTTAAAAAAATATTTTCATGATTCAGCTCTTATGGTGGTAATGATGTTTGAATCTAAGACATTTAAATACTATCTGTATTCTTCTTTTATCCTGAAAGAAGAGTGTTAGGAGGACTGCAAAGAATGGGAAATGGACTTTTTGACATCGGTGACTTGCAGCAACAGGAGAAAATTCACAACTCCTATGGTTTATGGAACTCAAGACAAAGTTCAATGCCAAAAATTGACAGGGATTTCAAAGCTTTTGCTCCATCAATATTATATTGGTTTCCTAACAAGCTTAAACTGCTGTTTCTATTTAGAAAAACCAGTCACATTTATGGGTTGTATCAGAGCTCATAATAGTGGAAAGATATTGTATAAATTTTGTTTTGTCATGGAATATCTTGTTTTCTGCATCTATGGTAATTGAGAGTTTTGTTGGGTATAGTATCCTGGGCTGGTATTTGTGTTCTTGTAGGGTCTGTATGACATCTGCCCAGGATCTTCTAGCTTTCATAGTCTCTGGTGAGAAGTCTGGTGTAATTCTGATAGGCCTGCCTTTATATGTTACTTGACCTTTTCTCCTTACTGCTTTTAAAATTCTTTCTTTGTTTAGTGCATTTGGTGTTTTTATTATTATGTGATGGGAGGAATTTCTTTTCTGGTCCAGTCTATTTGGAGTTCTGTAGGCTTCTTGTATGTTCACAGGCATCTCTTTCTTTAGGTTAGGGAAGCTTTCTTCTATAATTTTGTTGAAGATATTTACTGGCCCATTACATTGGGAATCTTCACTCTCTTCTATACCTATTATCCTTAGGTTTGGTCTTCTCATTGCATCCTGGATGTATTTTTGCTATTGCTGTAGACAAGCATCTACATAAGACTGTTAAATTGATTTGTGTTTTATAGCAAACAACTTTTATAATACTTATTTATTTATATAAAATTTATAATATTTTATAAATTTTAAGGAATATGACAAAAAAAGATATTGTAGATATTGAAGGTGGGTCTCTGGGAGGAGTTGGGGTACAAAAGGGAAACAAGAATGCGATTTAATTCTAATTACTTAAAATATGTTTTTAAATGTTAACAAATTAAAAAAAACTGAAATCATATAACTTTTCTAATCATAATGCAATAAAAGTTGAAATGTAAAAATAAAATAAAATAAAATAAAATTGAAAAAAGAATCTCGTAATAGTATTTTTTCAGTATGACCAAAGTGCCTGAAATAAAGATTGATAGAAATAAATATGTAGATGTGCTTTTAGCATTCATCTGCCCTAAAGATATCCTTGGTTGAATGGCCACTTGAATGTGTGAGGAATGGGAGGCAGGAAGTCCTTATGGGCTACTTACCTCACTCTACCACATTTTCACATAACGACTCGTGTGATGTTTAACATTTTGAACATGTTTCTTCCGCCTCATATCTGGAAACACACTGTGACACTGAAGCATCACAAGCCTACTTCTGTGCAATAATGTATGCACATATACCTCTACATTATAAAGCCTAGATGATTGAATATACTTTAAACATATTTCTACAACTCAGTGTTTAATGATGCCTTGGTACAAAAGATACAGATCATCACAGAAACCCACAACCAATCAGTGCAGCCCAGTTATAATAGATCCGTCTACAGATCACTCCCAAGTATAAGGCTCAGGGAACATTGTGGAAAAAGGGGCAAAGAAAATGTAAAAGCCAGAGGATCAGGGAACGTTGATAGTGTGTATAGTTGTGTCTCACCAAGATAACTACCTAAATATGAGCTGAACAAGGACAACAATGAAAGACATTCCAAAGTGGCTGGAGAGGCATGTTATACTCCAATCTTGAACAGAGTACTGGAAAATAAGGATGATGTGAATGGGAAAAACAGACTTCTCTTGGAACTTGTACATCAATCAGTTACCCTGAAAATGTATGTATGAATAACATATTCAGAATGAGCAGGGTGTGTGTGTGCGTGTGCGTGTGTGCGTGTGTGTGTATGTGTGTGTGTGTGCGTGTGCGTGTGTGTGTGTGTGTGTGTGTGTGTGTGTGTGTATACCTCTGATTTGAATATAGTAGGAAAAGTTTACTAAAGCAGACAGGTGTCACACAAGAAAATGAAGAACAATAGTAAATTTCATGACAAGCATACGTTTCAAATTGTTTTCAGAATTGATTAAATGGAAAATAATAAGTTTGGAAGGAGTTATCAATCAATAACTCAGCTTCTTTGATTTTACCATTGTTGTAGAAGCTTGTCTAAAGAGGAATGATATAATCAAGAGAGTGCATTTTTATTTCAGCTTGAATCCATTGTGTTCAATTAGCACCTGCTATTACAATAAATCTAAGTCTGATGAATGACCTGGGAAGTAGAGTCCATAGAGATTGGAGGAGGGAGAGGTTGCATGCCTTAGCATGCAAGTAAGGCATAGAAAATTTACCATAAAGAGTGAGACTCCAGCAAAACACCAGAAAATTAGAAAAAAATGTGTTTGAAAAGAAAGCATCTACAAATAACTATTAACAAGTCAATTTCTAAACAATGTAGATTATTTTAGTTATGTATATATTTATGTATGTATACATAACTAGTAAAACAATTTATATTTTGAGATATTTGAAACATTTTTCTACATTCAGTTTTGTTTGTGTATAAGAATGTTAGATGTCTATCTGAAAATTGTCACCCATAAAATATGTAGATTGTATATGCTAGATTAAAAAAAAGAAACAAATGTCCTAAATTTCAACCTATTTCAATATACATTACTGACATATATAAATGACATATTCTTAACACAATCTAACCATAATATCTATAGGATCAGAAATAATATTAATTGAGTTCCTAGTAATTTTCTTGAACCAGTTATTTTATATTTCAGAAATTTTTGTTGCAATACAGTTTAAATGGAATGTATCTCTAAGGACTATTACAAGTGCTCTGGGAGAAAAACATATATAAGCTATCTAACACAGAAACATCTGATAAAGGTTGTTCAATTAACTTCTAAGTCCATTAATGTCTTAGACTTGTTAATACCATGTTATAAACTGAAATATTTTCATGACTCATATTATTTAGAATGTTGCTTCAGATAAAAGAATTAGCTTAATAACATTAAAGAATAAATATTCAGAAACTTGTGTCTCTTGCTTTGTGCTAACTTTTTTTTATATGTGAGTGTGCCTTATGTCAATGGTTATAACATTCTAGCATTAACCAGAGTAATCTTTCTTGAGCAGTTTGTGTGTGTGTGTGTGTGTGTGTGTGTGTGTGTGTGTGTGTGTGTGCGTGTCTGTGTGTCTGTGTCTACACTTACAAAAGGTTCATTTGATATTTGTTGTGCAAGTTTGAATTTACTTTTTAGTGTTCTCCCATCTGAAATTGTCTTTTATATATGAACAGATTATCTTAAGATAATGCAAACCTGACTTTGACATTTTAACCCCATTACTACATGCATGTATATGTATGCACATGCTCATATGTGTGCGTGCACAAGTGTAGGCACTTGAGTGACAGAGCATATGCACAGAGGTCAGAGGGCATATCAAGTGCCCACCGTGCTTGCTACTGGCTCTCTTGTTCACTTGTGGCTGAGGACCTGCAGAAGATCCTCTTCTGTTCTCACCTATTTCTTATTAGTACTGATGGAATTACAGATATGTGCTACTATGTCCATTCTTGGAACACAGGTTCTTGCATTGGTTACTGCATGGTCATATACCACATATTTGAGTTTCTAGGTATAGGTAAGTCAAGCTAAATTACCAAAACTTACCTGGAAACTTCCAGATGGTTAATTTTCATACTACTTGAAGATACTGTGCAGGGCTCTGGAATAGAGAGTCATCTACAGTATAGGGAAGTGCTGAAACCTTCGTAGTACAATATTTTTTGCCTTGGAAGATGTGTCTATTGTGGAATTGTTGCATGTTTATTGTGGTGGTACCAACAATTTTTTTCTGGATTTGAATATATATATATATATATATATATATATATATATATATATATATATTTGGATTTGAGGTCTACTCTGCAAGAAGGAATTCATGTTTGATACTTAAACTTGGTCAGATACCCAATTTTGAAGATTATATGGGTTTGGAAGGAAGCTACTACTGTTATTTTGCTAAATAATGTTTTCAAATTGCCTTCATATATGTACATATGTATATATGTGTATATATATGTGTATATACATACATACACACACACACATACATATATATATTGTGCTATACTTCTGCCTTTAACATCAGTCAGAGAATCTCCTTTCTAATGTAAGCAGTGGTTAACACAGGTCATGAACATATGAAGGAAAAATGTAAATGTTTCTCTCTCTCATACATACACATTATGTCTCTCACACATATACACACAAACACACAGAGAGACAGAGAGACAGAAACATATACACATACATACACATGCACAGAGAAAGAGAGAAGAGAGAAACAAATAAATGTGAAATACAAAATAAATTGTATTTTCACAAGCAACTGTACAAGAAACGTATTGTAATGAAAACAATGATAAAAGATCAGCATGTGAATACTAAGTAATTGCATGGTTGTGTGTAACAGCAGGTTTTATTGTGAGATAGCCATGTATATGTACTTGTGCTTCACAATTCTTTAAGCAGACTAAAAACTAAACATTTTACCATTACTCCTTTACATGCATATGTGGTAGGATTATAGTAGTTTTCCAATTCTTAGTATTGTAGACATTTACTGACTTTCAACTTCTACTTTAACATGCTACCTCCCCAGTTTTTCTCTAAGAGGGTTAGATTTCGTCTGTAGTCTCTGATCTGCTAATACCCTTTATTATTATAAAAATTGCTAACAATCAAATAAACTGTTTGTTCAGTTGTTGCCAATAACTGTGAAACAATGCTGGCATCATTCCAATTTAAGGCAGTCGGGTTTGTATTCATATTAAACAGCTCCTAAAGAGATTTATATTGGCACTTGGCTCACATAATGATTGTAAAAAAAAAAAATAGTGTATTTATTCTCTTGCATAAGGGGTCTGTGGTAGAAGATGTTAGTCCATGATATTCTTGCATTTTGTCATTTATTTAAAAAAATGTAGACTACAACCATAATTTATATCAGATTAATTTATCACATGTCAGACACTGAGTTAAGTTCTTCATTAATACTGTTGCATAACTATCTGAAAGGAATATAAGGCAGTATAATTATTTGTATGCAGTAAATCTTAGGCTTAGATGACACACCAAAAAAAAAA
>JADRCD010154664.1:5544-16937 GCA_019843815.1 Montemys delectorum | reverse complement strand
ATTTAATACCCTTTGAAGGGCTGGATTTGTGGAAACATATTGTGTGAATTTGGTTTTGTCATGGAATACTTTGGTTTCTCCATCTATGGTGATTGAGAGTTTTGCTGGGTATAGTAGTCTAGGCTGGCATTTGTGTTCTCTTAGGGTCTGCATGACATCTGCCCAGGATCTTCTAGCTTTCATAGTCTCTGGTGAGAAGTCTGGTGTAATTCTGATAGGCCTGCCTTTATATGTTACTTGACCTTTTTCCCTTACTGCTTTTAGTATTCTTTCTTTGTTTTGTGCATTTGGCGGTTTGACTATTATGTGGCGGGAGGAATTTCTTTTCTGGTCCAGTCTATTTGGAGTTCTGTAGGCTTCTTGTATGTTCATGGGCAACTCTTTCTTTAGGTTAGGGAAGTTTTCTTCTATAATTTTATTGAAGATATTTACTGGCCCTTTAAGTTGGAGGTCTTCACTTTCTTCTATACCTATTATCCTTAGGTTTGGTCTTCTCATTGTGTCCTGGATTTCCTGGATGTTTTGGGTTAGGGTCTTTTTGCATTTTGCATTTTCTTTGATTGTTCTGTCAATGTTGTCCATGTTATCTTCTGCCCTTGAGATTCTCTCTTCTATCTCTTGTATTCTGTTGGTGATGCTTGCATCTACGTTTCCTGACTTTTTTCCTAAGATTTCTAACTCCAGGGTTGTCTCCTTTTGTGATTTCTTTATTGTTTCTACTTCCATTTTTAGGTCCTGAATGGTTTTATTCAGATCCTTCACCTGTTTGTTTGTGTTTTCCTGCAATTCCTTAAGGGATTTTTGGGTTTGCTCTTTAAGGGCTTCTATTTGTTTACTTGTGATCTCCTGTAATTCTTTATGGGATTTTTTTGTTTCCTCTTTAAGGGCTTGTATCTCTTTATCTGTTTTCTCCTGTATTTCTTTAAGGGAGTTATTCATGTCCTTCTTAAGTTCCTCTATCAGCATTGTGAGATGAGTTTTTAGATCCAAATCTTGCTTTTCTGGTGTTTTGGGATATCCAGGGTTTGCTGAGGTGGGAATACTAGGTTCTGGTGAAGCCAAGCAGTTTTGGTTTCTGTTGGTAGGATTCTTGCATTTGCCTTTCGCCATCTCTTGATCTCTGGTGTTAGAAGTTCTTGGTGTCTTAGAGCTTGATCTTTCCTTGCTGCCCTGTAACTCCCCTTCCACTCCTGAGGCCTGTGCTTCCCAGCTGGTCCCGCCTGAGTACTTGGTCTGAAGCTTGTCCTGGAGGGAAATCCTGTGCTCCCAGGGAGGGGGCAGAGATGTTCGCTGATCCAGCTCTGTCCCTCGGAAGCTGAGAGGCTCCAGTCCCTGCAGTCTTGCGACTTCCCTGCACTTCCTGAGGCCTATGCCTCCCGGCTGGTCCTGCCCTAGCAAGACCCCAGAGAAAAAATGGCGGATCTCACCTGAGTCCTTGGGCTGAAGCCAGCCTTGGGGGGAAGTCCTCCTCTAGCAGGCAGGGGGCAGAGATGTTCGCTGATCCAGCTCTGTCCCTCAGAAGCTGAGAGGCTCCTGTCTCTGCAGTCCTGTGACTCCCCTGCACTTCCTGAGGCCTATGCCTCCCGGCTGGTCCCACCTGATTCCTGGGGCTAAAGCCCGCTCAGGATGCAGGCCTTCTTCTCGCAGGGAGGGGGCAGAGATCTTCGCTGATCCAGCTCTGTCCCTCAGAAGCTGCCACAATAATCTTTATATCAATAATATGTAATATCTATAAACTATTATATATTATATACTTATATATTATACAATCTGTTATATAGTATAATATAGTATACATTACATATTGTATAGTATATAATATATAATGATAATAATCTTGATAATATTATACTCTGATTTTGTTGCTGTTTCATTTTTTGTTTTTATTTTGTGACAGAGTCTCTCTATGTAGCTCTGACTGACCTGAACTTACCAGGCTGGCCTGGACTTAGATCAGGCTGGCCTGTAACTCAGAGATCTGCCTGCTTTGGCCTCCCAAGTGCTGGTATTAAAGATGTGCTCCACCATGCCCAGCCCTTCCTTTGTCTTGAGTTCATGTGGACAGGCAATTAGACGAGCAGAGTCTGAGTGAGGAGCCAGTGTTCTCTTTTTGTCTGCATTTAGACCTAAACTGGCTCACAGCACTTTTAAAAATGAACAATTATTTTATTTGTTGCACTGAGCAAAGCGGAGTCCAGTAACTGTGCTTGTAAATGAAGTTTTATCGGGACACATCCTTGCCTGTTCACGTGGTGCTGCCTCTGCTTACCTTTCTGATCCACTGGCAAAGTCAAAACTGCTTACTACCTGCCCCACTGTGAGCTTGCTAACCTTGGGAACACTCCGCTGTGCCCCCTCTTGCTTTACTGAATCTCGCAAAGAAGAATTTAAAGACAGAGGCAGAGAGAGAAGGAGGAATTAACTCATAGTGAGCCCTCTTCTGTTTGCCTAGGGCTGTGCCAGTTAATAGTTTACTCAGCTAACTGAGAAGTAAGTAGGAAAAAATAGACTTTGAACAGTCTTCCCACTGTCTCTTTAAAACAGCAACACTGAATAAGCATATGCAAATGTGTACATTTGCATTCATGGCAATACAACCACATCAACGTAACTGGTAAAAGTGCTAGGTCGTTAATATACAAGTGTACACCACTAGTGTTATAAAGGAACTTGGTCCTTTTGTCTTTGAGAACTTTGGAATGTTTCTGAAATGTAACTTCTGAAAGGGAGAAAGTAGGTTTGTTTGTGGCTAAAGCAGGCTGTAACTCAGTGGTTCTCAACCTGTGGGTCGATACTCTAAAAGACCATTGGAAAAACACCTTATCTACATTACAGTTCGTAACAGTAACAAAATTACAGTTATAAGGTAACAACTAAAACAATGTTATGGTTGGCGCACCCCACAGCAAGAGGAACTGTGTTAAAGCAGCCGCAGGAAGGCGGAGAACCACTGCTGGAGCTGGAGCTGGGGTTTGTGGCTGTAGCTGATTGGCCTTTTTTTCTTTTTTTATTTCCCATTTCTCTACGTCTTCACTCCCTGTCTTACTCTAAATCTCTCCCTCCCTGGACCACTGTTTTAAGTTTTGTATGCAGTGAGCCTTGTCAGAACCTGTAGAGCACCTTGCCTGTGGGCACAGGGTGGCACAGGGTGGCACTTGCATGAAGTCTCAGGAAGTTTATTGTTTTACTGTTGTCAGGTGTCAGAAACCAGATCAGAGTGAGCAAAAAACAAACAAACAAAACCATGTACCTGGAAAGCAGCAGCTTCTAGCCTGGCTTGATCTAGGTGTTCCAAGGATGCTCAGGAATCCATCTCTTCCAGTTTCATTAGCTCACTATCTCAGCAGATTCTCCCCTGGGATCACTGGGAGCAAGTTCTCGCCAGCAGCCCCAGCAGAGTTTTGGTTGTTTGGTTTTCTGTTGTTTTGTTTTGTTTTGTTTTGTTTTTCAATTGATTTGTCTTAGGTGGTCATGTGACTATCTGGAACTTCTCACGGATGCCAGAGGCTCCGATTGGCCACACTCTCTCCTTCTCCTGGCTCTTAGGAGATCAGCTCTCTTGGGATTCTGTGGATTCAGACCTGAAAGGGATGGACTAAGAAGACTGTCCGGCGGGCAAAGGGCTGGCTGCAAGCATGGATTTGGTCTTTGATTTCACTACATTTTTATGTGAGCGTGCATATTGGCACCTGTGTGGGCAAATGGATGTGTTTATCAGTGTTCATGTGCATGTGTGTCTTGGTTTGAATACGCTTGACCCAGGGAGTGGCACCATTAGGAGGTGTGGCCTTGTTGGAAGAAGTCTTACTGTGGGGATGGGACACATTACTTTGAGAGCCTCCTCCTAGCTACGTGGGAGTCAGTATTCTCCTAGCCGCCTTCTGAACAAGAGGCAGAACTCTCAGCTCCTCTAGAGCCATGCCTGCCTGGACACTGCCATGCTCTGGCCTTGATGATAATGGACTGAACCTATGAACCTGAAAGCCAGCTCTAATTAAATGTCCTTTATAAGAGTTGCCGTAGTCATAGTGTCTCTTCACAGCAATGAAACCCTAAGACTATGTGGAAGCCTAAAGTTGATGTCAGAAATCATCCTCAGTGGCACTTTGACCTTCTTCATCAAGGCAGGCTCTCTCAATCAAATCCAGAGCTCACCAATATGGGTAGTCTCAGTAACCAGCTTGCCCTACCTTCTAAGGCTGGAGTTACAGGTAGGCCACCATGGCCACCAAGCATTTGCATGGGTTCTGGGAATTCAAACTCCAGTCTTCACACCCTGTGTGGCAAGTGCTCTAACTACTGAGCTGTCTACCCCAGCTCTGAAGAAGTGAGTTTGGTCCCTAGTGTTCACATAAAAGAATTGGGTGTGCACATAAAAGAATTGGGTGTAAAGGCCAGCCAGGCTAGCCAAACCATGAGCACTAGATTCATTGAGAGACTCTGATTCAAATACTAAAGGGGAGGGTAATTGTAAAGGACTGCTGATGTTGATCTCTGACCTCCACATATATGTGCGCTCACAAACATACATGCTTCCATACATGCATCCATACACACATGAAAAGTTGAAGAAATAGAAGAATGAACACACACACACATACACACACACACACACACACACACACACATATATATATATACATATCAATCATACGAACACATAGAATTGAGAGAGGGAAAGATATCTCTTCCATAGAAAAGTTAAGGTGTGTCCCAGTGCCACCCAGAAGATGGGCTAAAGGATGCACACAGATGGGCTATGGGGACACACACATGGTGCCCGTATCAGGAAGTGTTCCTTCTGCCTGAGTAGAACATCCCTGTCAGGATCCAGAGATTAAAGTGGCAGTAATCCACTTCCCCTCTGAAACAGTCTCAGTGCGGAGGACGCTGGAAGGAAGCCAATCCCTGGCGAGAGGCTCCGTCCAGGTGCCATCCACCAGGGATTTGAATCTTCACAACTTTAAGTAATCTAGGCTCTTGAGGAGGCCACGGTGTCTGCAGCAGAGTGAGTAATGGGCTGGCGGGTTCGATCAGGGCAAGCATCTTCCCCCAGTTCACCCATGTTGTTTCCTCTGTGCTGAACTTGGCAACTTCTCAAGGGACCTGCTGATGCATATGGAGTCCCAGAGCCAGGGCCTTTTATATCAAAGGAAAGTTCCAGAGACTGGAACGGGAGGGCCTGGGGCAGCATACCGCCCCGGGCAAGGTGTGCTACTGCCTACAGCCCACATAGATGGCATCAGGGCTGGGGCTGGGGACCAGAGGGACCGTGCAGAACCCTGAGGATCGCCCCTGGCTTCCTGTCTCTACTTGTGGTCACATGCTTAACCCAGCTTCCACCACTTGACTTTCTCAGGGGTCAGGTGACAATGGTCTCCTCGTCCACCCAGTCTGGCAAGGTTTTTCAGGGGATTTTTGGCTTTTTTTGTTTGTTTGTTTCTTTCTTTCTTTATCTGATTTTTTCCTCTTAATTAGTGGATGATCTGGAAGGGGATTAATACATGAAAAGGAAGGGAAAGGCTTCAACCTGAATATTTACAAACAGGAGAGAACATGACGACAAGCCAGATGCAGAAAGGCCAAAAGGCTTTAGGAATAAGCAGATTCAAAGGTGTCTACTTTTTACCGTCTAAAGCTTAAAGACATCACTTGCCACCTCTAGGTCATACAAAATATAATCTTGGTCCCTCAGATTGAAAAAACCCCACCATAATGTTACTTTGAGGGGTGGGGCTTAAATATTATTATCCATTTCAAATGGACCCACCCACCCCTGAAGGCTGTTTGCACAGGTGCCAAGCAGCGCCCTCTGCTGCCCTAGCTCTGGAACTGCACATTTTGTGTCCAGCCTACCTGGCAGCCAGACTTGTCACTGCTGGGGAGCATATGCTGGAGAGAGAGGTTGGGGTGGTTGTACTCCACCCCCTGCCACTCTGCATGTCCGTCCAGCTATTGTATAGTAATGAGCAAAATCAGAGGAAGTAGGACTTGGCAGTGGATCCAAGGAACTCCCCTATTTGGGTGAGCTATAGTCACCATTGCAGGTAGAATTTGTGTGCTTTGTTTGTGTTTGTTTTGGTCTTTTAAAGATCTAAAAATCAAACACTCAAGCAACTCGGGAATGCAGGGGCTATCTCAATTGATAAAGGATTTATTTTACAGACATGCAGAACTCAATTTTATCCCTGTGTGGTGGCGCTTGCCTTTAATCCCAGCGCTCAAGAGGCTGAGCTGGGTAGCCTGTGAGTTCAAAACCAGCCTGGTCTACATAGGGAGTTCCAGGACAGCTGAGGCTACATTGAAAGTACAGTGACCCTGTAAAACAAAACAAACAACTGAGCTGGGCGGTCAATGCATGCCTTTAATCCCAGCACTTGGGAGGCAGAGGCAGGTGGCTTTCTGAGTTCGAGGCCAGTCTGGCCTCCAGAGTTTCAAGACAGCCAGGGCTACACAGAGAAACCCTGTCTCAAAAAACAAAAACAAAAAACAAAACAAAAAAAACCCAAAAACCAAAAATCCAAACAAACAACTGAATTTGATTTTCAGGACCCTCAGCTCTAAAGATGTAAAGATGGAGAAGGGTCATTCTCTGGGCTCATAAATCAGACAGTCTAGCGTCCTGTGTCAGATCCAGGGCAATGAGAGAGTTTGTTTCAAAAGAGAGGAGGGAAGGAAGGAAAGGGGGAGGAGAGGGGAGGAGGGGAACGAACTAAGGTGAATGGGTCCTGAGGAACACCTGAAGCTGTCTTCTAGCTCTCTCACACACACACAGACACAAACACACACACACATGCGTACACACATGCATACACATGTGTACACACACATATGAACATACTAGCCTTACTTTGACATAATTGCAGAAAGGCTATAATGGTAACCGTTCATTGACACTTTTTCCAGTTGCCCCATTATCAACAAGTATCACAAACAGAGAGAGGATCCACTGTGTTTTGTTACTATAACTGTACTCCAGAACCCACACCCCGGCCAGGACCTGCATTCAGCCCCTGAACCCCCGCACTATGTAACGTTTTCTCTCTTTGGCAGTCCTGAGGAGTCCTGGCCAGACATCCTCGATACCGTCCCTTAGTCTGAATACGCCAGATGCCTTCCTCTGATTAGATCGGGTCAAAGCTTTCAGAAGGCCCTGACCAACTAAAGTGATGTAGACTTAGTGCCCCGCGCTCTCAGGGGCACCCGATGTCCACTGACTCCCATAGGTGTCACCTTCTCCCTGGATGAGGGCAGTGCCTGCCAGGTTTCTCCATGGTAGAGTCATTATTTCTGCTCGGGAAGCAAGTAGTAAGCCACTCAGCCCCCACGGGGGACCTGAGACAACTATGCGGGAGCGTAGTCACAGAGAATTCCATTACAGAGGTTTCTGCCTCCCTGAGGTCTTCTTCAGGGAAGATTCTTCCTCTCCATTCCTCCTCTCCCAGTGTTCATTTTACTCAGTTGTATACAGCAGGACAATCTTGGGTCTATTTATTTTTACACATCGAGTTATAACTAACTGTTATTTATTTTGAATGGAGAGAGTGTGAGGCTTCAGAACTGTGTGGGTGTATGTGGAAGCCAGAGGACAACGTTCCACTGTTAATACCGTCTGCCTTACTTTGAGACACAGTCTCTCAGTGGCCCGGAGCTCACTGGCTGGGCAGTGAGTCCCAGGGATCCTTCTGTCTCCACTTCCTTGGTGCTACAATTAGACGCATGAGCCAGCACATGTGGCTTTTTATGTGCGCGTTAGTATTGAACTCAGGCCATCTGTGCGTACACAGCAAGCATCTTACCAACTGTGCCATCTCCCCAGTCCCTGGCTTATCTTGGTCTAACCTTGGTTACTGGGTGCTTCTTTCAGCTTGGGTATTGGTCTCTGTGACACGTGCACAGTTTTCTCGGTTGCTTTTGTTTTGTCTTGCAGTTTCCCTGTTTTCTATAATTGCAAGATGCCCCGGGGCTCAGGGCCTCTTTTCCCTGCCCCAGCCCCAGAATCTGCCAGATCCCTTTTTTGCCAAGTGTGAGTCTAGGGTGAGTCGGCAGACACCGTGGTCAAGTGTCTGACACTACACCAGGCCCCAGACCCAGCCAGCAACCTGTCAGTCAATGTTTAATCTATGGAAAAAACCAGCCTGTGTGGACAGTGTGGGGTTATGGGTAGAATGTACAGCACATCCCCTACAAACAGTAATCACGTGGACGCTTATGGTTGTGACTCCCAGACCGCACTGCGTCTCAACAAATGTTGCCTCTGGGTCTTGGCTGAAAACTCGGATCCCTTCTCCAGCTCACAGTAACAATGGGCTCATGAGTGAGTTACATAGGCTAAATATTGGCGGGGTCGGTGCAAAAAAACACGCGATGGGGAGGGGAACCTCACCTGTCCATCTGCAGCCCCAACTCCTAGTAGCCTTCCCTGCTGCGTTGAATGCTGGCTTCCACGTACCGGAAGAACGCATCTTTGGTTCACAATGCAGCGGCTGCAGATATGACTCTTGTCCTCTGCTTTGTTAATGTTTTATCCATCACTGACTTTGCAGGGGAGCGGGGGTGGGGCGAGTGGGTGTGGCATATGCTCATGTGTGAGGTGCACTCACTGTGGGTATGATATATGCTCTCATACGCAGCGCGCTCACTCTTGCCTGTGGAGGTCAGAGGTTGACGTTGGGCGGGTTCCTCCACTACACTCAACGTTAGGGTCATTCCCTGAACCTGAAACAGTTTCAACTTGACCAATCACCCAGAAGGCTGTAGGGATCTGTATGGCCCACACAGCAAGGTTCAGTGTGAGACTTCATCTCAAAAAATGATGAAGATGGAGACACGGCTGAGGAAAACACCCCAGTGTCAAACTCTGGCCAACATGCACATCCACACAGGCGAACACACATAAACACGCAAGTGCACACATACACACACACACACACACACACACACACACACACTTTTTAAAAAGAATAAAGGCTGTCATCCATCCCAAAGTGTAGTCAAGGTCTGGCGCTCAGCTTAGCTTTTGAGATCCATGGTGTTTGGACATTTCTCTCTCCCCCCTCTCGCTTCCCCTCCCTTTCCCCCTCCCCCCTTCCCTTCTTACCCAGGCACTCTCTCCCCCTTTCTCTCTGAAGTTAAGGGATGCATAATCCTAAGGCCACTGAGCCACACACCCCTTCTGAGGCACTCTCTAAGTCTCATCTAGATTAGCAGTTGACTGACAGACAAACCCTTACCAGTGTGCACATGGCTGTTTAAAACATGCATATGTGAGAGGGTCCTTTCTGGGGACAACAGGGAAGACAGCACACCCATTTGATTCCACCATGGACACCTCTGACAGCACTTTAACTCCTGAGGACGATGTGCTAAGAGAAATAATTCAATCATAAAATGACCCAGCTTGGATCTGGAGAGGTGGCTCAGTGAATAAGAGTGTGCGCTGCTCCTTCAGAGGACAAGAATTTAAGTCCCCAGCACCCACATCAGTGCCTGCAACTGCTGTTCCCACTCCAGGAGCCCCAGCACCTCTAGCCTCCATACACAGACATCGAGACATCATCTTTAAAAAACAAAAACAAAACATTGTTCCGTGAGTCGGGAAAGGGGTTTAGCTTGAATGGGGTACCCAGAGCAGTCAAGTTCAAAGAGGGAGGAAGGAAAAGGGGGTAGAAAAGGGACTGGGAAGAGCTAGAGTGTACAAGACACAATCCAAAGTAGTTGAGTGATCTACTAAACACTCTGTATGAGCACACTTTAAAAATGCTTACGATAGGGTGAATTTGGGGTGTTCTTTAAGACACATAACCCACATGCTCTCCCTGCCTCAGCCTTGCAAGCTCTGGGGTTACAAGTGTGCACCCCCACACTCACCACCTTCTCTGGGGTTTGGCTCAATTACAATTTTTTTTTTTTTTTTTTTTTTTCCGGTAAATGTACTTTATTTTTGAAAAACCAATGGTAACAGTAGCTTCACTGGGACAAAGTACTGGCAGCAGGGTAGGACAATTCTTCATACTGTGACACTCTAACAGTGTCAATTACAATTTTTAAGAGCCCTGTTTCCCCTCTCCTCCCTGGCTCCTCCTCCTTTCCTTCTCTTCTCTGGCTCCTCCTCCTTCCTCTCTCCTCCCTAGCTCCTCCTCCCTCAGCCTTGCTACATTCTTAAGTCTAGAGAGTCTAGGAGATCCTGCGGTCTAGCCTAGTCCTCTCAGCCCTGATTGGAGCACATGTTCCTTGAACCAATACTTGTAGTCAAATCAGGGGATGTGCCTGGCAGGTTGCTTAGTCCCTCCCATAGAACAGGGACAGGGAGATTGCCCAGAACCACCCAGGACCCAGCAGCAAAGCGTGGGTCCTGCCTGTGGTCTGGGAGGTGGCGTTCCCCATTGCTCTCAGTACTCTGGCAGTTGGTTCACTGAGATGCGTTCTGCCTGCATGTTCAAGAAGCATCTATTAATCCAGTTAGAACAGTCTAGAAAAAAGCTGAGGCCAGTGGGCCCAGCCAAGAACAGGACTCAGCCGTGTTCCCTTCCTGGCAACAGATTCTAAGTGGATCAGTGGGTCAGCTTTCCCAGGTGACTCGGTTTCCCTGGATGCTTTTCTCCTCTGTGGCTCTAAGAGTCTTCTGGGAAGCCCAGGATGCTTGACCTGTTTTAGACCCAGTCAGGAACCCAGAACAGGGGGCAGCCTTCCTTTGATGGAGACACTGCAGAACAGATCTCAGCAAGCTCCAGTTTAGAACCGGCTGTCCGCTCCTCTTGGGTCCAGTGTTCAAAAAGAGGAACGGCAGCCTTGGAAATACTGGGGTTACCAAGCTCCTAGTGCAGGTTGGCAGTTGCAAAGTATCCTGGGTGTCTTAGTCAGGGTTTCTATTCCTGCACAAACATCATGACCAAGAAGCAAGTTGGGGAAAAAAGGGTTTATTTGGCTTACTTCCACATTGCTGTTGATCACCAGAGGAAGTCAGGACTGGAACTCAAGCAGTCAGGAAGCAGGAGGTGATGCAAAGGCCATGGAGGGATGTTCCTTACTAGCTTGCCTCCCCTGGCTTGCTCATCCTGCTCTCTTATAGAACCCAGGACTTCCAGCTCAAGGATGGCACCACCCACAAGGGGCCCTACCCCCTTGATCACTAATTGAAAAAAACACCCCACAGCTGGATCTCATGGAGGCACTTCCCCAACTGAAGCTCCCTTCTCTGTGATAACTCCAGCCTGTGTCAAGTTGGCACACAAAACCAGCCAGTATACTGGATATTCCCAGAGAGAGGAGACAGAGGCAGGGCACGGGCCCATGGTGTGATGGGAGCTGGAGTGGGGGATAGACATAGAGAAAGAGGGAGAACATGGAGAGGAGAGGAGAGGAGAGGAGAGGAGAGGAGAGGAGAGGAGAGG
>JADRCD010154660.1:9106-22692 GCA_019843815.1 Montemys delectorum | reverse complement strand
TGTGTGTGTGTGTGTGTGTGTGTGTGTGTGTGTGTGTGTTTGTGTGTGTGTGTGTGTATGTGTGTGCGTGTGTGTGCATGTGTGAATTTATTGAACTACTGAAACAAAGACTATATAGTATTCAGAAATGATATAATGTGGGCCAGAATTGCTAACGTGAATATCTTTATATCAACTGATTGAAAAACTGAGACTTAGCCAGGCAATGGTGGCATACACCTTTAATCCCAGCACTTGGGAGGCAGAGGCAGGCAGATTTCTGATTTCGAGGCCAGCCTGGTCTACAGAGTGAGTTCCAGAACAGCCAGGGCAACACAGAGAAACCCTGTCTTGAAAAAACAAACAAACAATAAAACCAACAAAAATCCTGAGACTTATGTAGAATATGTTTGTGAAATAAAATAAACTGTAGGGGAAATGGAAAATGGAGTATGTGTTCTCTGTTCCCAATTGACTTGATCAAATGCATTGGCCCTGCCTAGTGTACCTCTATAGACATTTAATATGAATTACCAAAAGGAAACTAAAAAAAAAAACTGTAATAATTGCAAACATATTAAGAATTATCATTTGCTTATTTTAGTATTGACACTATGTGGCCAGTGATATAATAACATTAACTGGCATTATTTTGTTCCATACAATTGTCCAATAGCAACTGTATTTTGTAATTTTTAGAGGAAATTATGAGATTTGACATTAAATGATTTTATACTGTTTGAGAATTACAAATATTTTTCTCACTGCTAATAAAGACTTTACACAAAAACATAGCAGTAGCAATGTTAAAGTTTAAATTTAGAAAACTTAAAATATTAAAACTGAATTCATTTTTATTGAAACACTCAATTATCTACTGAAGCTTATACAATTCACCTGTTTGTAAGGTTAACTTTGGATTGAATAGATAAATGAAATGAGATTTTCAGATACTTTTGAAATATACAGAAAAGATTTATGTTATTAGAAATCTTTGCAGTAGAATAAACAAATCTGTCAAAATTTTTAGAGAAATTATTATATAAAGTGAAAAATGTCTTCTAATTTCTTAGGCTTTGAGTTGAAACTTTCCTCATTATTCCCATGTGTATGAAGGTTATCAAAGTAGAAATTATTGATAGACACTAAATTAGTTAATATTTCTTGTATATTTCTAGTTTTAGTTTCATTGTATTAAATGCATACAGTCAGTTATCTGGATAAAGAAGTAAAATGAGAAAACACAAAGTACAATTTAAATGTAACTTAATACTATAAATGTACTCCTGCACACCAATAAATGTGTGTTATTTTCACCCTCTAAGGTATTTCAGTGTTTTGTTAAAGAAATTGAAAAGTAACAGAGTTGGCAATTGGAATTCATAGACTACACACTCAGGAGAATACTCTGTCAGATTTGATCTCTAAAATATTGCATCAGGAACAACTTTTTACATGCATATTCATTGTAAAAATAATGGGTTTCATGATATGTTCATTCAAAATATAATACCCATTGATGAACTCTATCCTGTAGCCTTTCCTTTCTCCTCTCTCTCTCTCTCTCTCTCTCTCTCTCTCTCTCTCTCTCTCTCTCTCTCTCTCTCTCTCTCTCTCTTTCTCTCTCTCATTCTGCTAGGCCCATGCACTCTTTCCAAAACCCCATCTAGTATCATATATGTGTATGATACTTCATATGTATGTCTATATGTATATACATATATATGTCTATTTATTACAGAATATCCTGTTTCCTTCTATCACCTACTTACAGCTCCCACTATAATAAAGAGAAAAAGAAACACTTACCAGGCTTGGCCTTTGACAAACATCCTTGTAGAATGACTCCCTATGAAGTATTTATAAGGAAGAAATGGCATCATCTCATCTCCCTATAGTCCCATAATAATCACATCATCTAGAGAATGCAGTTTTGACCTTGAGGTTGTTACAACGTGGTGCCATCAAATGGAAAAGTAAACTTACCTTACTCCAGTAAAACTGTAAAGTAGGAACAGCTGAGCTCTAGGTTTCCCATGTGAGATCTATTCTCTACATACCATTATCTGTCTGTGTGGATTAACTGATCCTAGTACCTGGGAACACAATAAAGTAACAAAAAATATTATTTTACTTAAAAAGTTGGAAAACATTTTAGATTCACCAAGGTATCCTTCCTGCTTCCTGCTTCTACCATACTTACTTGACAGTGACTTCATTGGCTCCCTAGAAATGAGCAGTTCTTGTGATAAAATTAGGAAAACATCACCTTAAGTGTCCAAACACACTTAAGAAAAGTAATCTTTCTCACACAGCACACAGAAGTGAGGTACTGTAACTATATTATCAGGAGAAATTGTGCTGTATGGCAGGGATGTAGCTCAGTGAGAGTGCATGCCTAGAAAGTTTTATTTATCTAGGAGACCATGAAATAAGTCAAACCTTCAAGTTATAGGTACAGGTGAGGTAAAATAATCCCAAGTCAATAGCAAACACAAGAGCTTCAATAATATCATAAAAGAAACGAGCCTGTAGACACACCCTTATCCCACAAGAAGCATAGGAAAAACACAGAAAAGATAAAAGCAGAATAAAAAATTTCCATTCATCTTATAGATAAAACACTAAGTATACAGAACTAAAAACTGCATTAAAAGCTTTAAGAGAAATACTGAAAGGCACAAATGAAGAAAATCCATTATATGGAAAAAATTAATTTCCCTACTTAAAGCAAAGGGTTAGAGTAGGAACTGTTAATTTTTCAAGGTAAACTTTAAAAGCCAGAAGAACCTACTGCAATACATCCCAAGTGCTGAATGATAGCCAAAACTAAAATAATATAGTGAGCAAAACTTCTGCCATGATTAAGAAAAAAAAAAAAAACAATTTTCCAGAACATAGACAGCCAAAACAAATTTTATACTCAAAAAACTAATCAAAAGGTAACAGGGAAAGCATTATTTTTGGCTGAAGGGAGGAATGAGCAAAACAGAGAGATGTGGAAAAATATGAAGCCATAATCACTGTGACACAAAATACCACTAAGAACACAGCACCAAGAATCACCTTCATAATAACCATAACTAACACACACATACAAATAACACTTTAATATTAATGGCCTCAATTCTCCACTCAAAAGTCAAAGACTGACTGAATCAATTTTGTTTTGTCTGCTGCCTCTAAGAAACTCATCTTATGCCCTACCTTCAAGTGAATGAACTAAAACTAATCCAAAAAGATTTTTTAAAAAGGTCATTTCATTCTAATCAAGGAATTTATTGACCAAGAACAATTGACATGCTAAAAAAATATGTATCAGGTACACACAATTTCATATAAAAGAAAATATACAACTGAATTAAAAGATAGATTAACATAAACCCACTCACACTAGGTGATTTCAGTAACCAACAGGATGTATCCTAGGCCTGTAAACTTCTGGAATCAGGAATTGGGCTTCTTGCTCTTGGGAATTCATGGAAAGCTCTCTCCCTCTCTCCTTCCCCCCTTTCTTCCTCTCCCTCTCTCTCCCTTCGTCCATTTCTCCTCCCTCACATTATCTCCTTCTCTCTTTTCCTCTGTCTGCCTCTTTCTCTACCTCTTTTGCAGTAAAACTCCAACCTCAATAATCCTGTGCAAAAAAAACCACACAACTCAGTTATAATATTCATAAGCTGCATTCCAGATTGGGCAGACACACCATTACACTAAACTATTCCCCAGCTATCAGATCCTTTGGTACTTGAAGCTCCCCAGCCCATATGGTTCCACTGCATCCTCCTTCCACCTCCTCTTCCACCACCTTCCTCTCCTCCATCTCCTCATCTCCCCTCTCCTTCCTCTCTCACACTCTCTAAAACTCCTAGCCTCACCTTTTCTTTCCACTCCCCAATCACAAGCTCTACCCTTTATTTGTCCAGTTAAAATGGTGAGATGAATCACTATGTGATCTACTCCTCATTGGGGAAGTCCCTGTTTAGAAGGTAGAATTAGCATCAAAATACAAACAGCACCAGGGAAATCCACATTTCCCCCTTTATGTCCAATTAAAAGAATCTTTCTCTCAGATAGAGTTTGAGTACATACAACTTTTACTATTCTGCAATTTGTAAAGTATAAGATACACTTATCACCCAGTCCAACAATTTTGTCAAATAGATAAAGCACTCTATCATCTATCCTAACTTAAAACACTTGCAGTTCTCCCTTTAATTATGTCATGGTTTTAAACCATATACCATCTGAAAACCATCCTCTCAAATCTAATATCATCTGTCTCAATTCTAATCCAGTTGGGTTGGCTACAAAACTACAACCAGTCTCAACCCTGTCAGAAATCTGAGGACGATTTAAATATTACCTCAAAATACACATAGCACAAAACCTAGCTTCCAAAACTTAACCAATTTATAAAGGCAGCAGATCACCTGGATAGTCCCTCATTCCTCAAAATATTGGAGCATCAGTCTTCAGCCTTCGGGCCCAGGAGCATCTGACAGACATTTGTAATGCAGAATTGTGAAGGACTACTTACTCTGACTTGGCAGAGACTATTAGTTGACTATTCTGCATAGTGTGTCCTTTTTCTGGACAGTATTTTCTCTATACATGAATCAGGGCAATTCTTGCTTAGTGGTTCTCTCACCACAACTGGAGCAACTCCATTGATGCTCAATTTCTTCTTTGAATCCAAGACAGGGGTGCTGTCAGGAGCAAACTGGATGGGCAAACTAGCTGTTCTGGAAATGTTCTGGAAGCAAGTCTTTAAATTAAGCAGCTTTAGTGTAGTTGAGGTAGAATCAAATAAGGAGCTGGAAGGGAAGGTTTCAGAGTCTCAACATCCTGGAATTTGAATCTTGTCAGGACTATCTTTTTCTTCTTTACTCCTGCAGTATACAAAACTTACAGACAACATATAGTTCTGTAAAGACATTCATATGTAGAATTCAGGGTGCACAGATAAGTTAATGAAGATCTACAAAGAAAGATGACTGTTTTTCTTCAGAGGTTAGTTTTATTAATAACCAATTTACAATAAGTCTTCATTAATGCCATTTGAATTATAGCACAAATGAATATTTAGCTTTCCTATTTGATTTTTCTTAAACTTTTATAGTTCTTCAGGTGCCTCCCTCCATTATATTTGATCCATATCACTCTGGAAGGGGTCCAGAGCCTCTTCCTTGTCAACACAAATTTAGAGCCTTTCCCCCAAAATATCATGTCCTTGATCCAGTAGCTGGAAATCATTAATGATTTAGCTTAACCTCTCTCCCAGAGGAATTTTAATATATCCAGTAAACACAAAAGCTTACTCCTTTTGATAATTAAAACAACTCAAAGCAATTAAAATGATCTAAACAAACATCATCTGTTGAGACAGTGTTTCTACTGTCTCCTGCCTCTATCTTCATGAAATCAAGGCTTAAATTATTGTTTAATATCTCTACTTACTATATAATCCAATTTCCATTCTCCATTTGTCATACCAGGCAAACAAATCCCAAAAATCCGGTGAGTAGACCATTTCAAGCTTGCCCAGCTGGTTTTTGGTTTTGCTTTGGTTCAATATTTCCTAACTATGATATTTTGGAATGGTAATGTATATCCTGTGATGTTAGTATTGTGTGGTCTGGTTTTTGATTTTGATTTTATAGGGGATTACATTTAAGAAATTACATGAATCTCAGAAGAGACTTTGAACTTTGGCCATCAAAAAATTTTAAGACTTGTGATAGACTATGGGGACATTTGAAGTTGAATTAAACACATTTTGCATTATGTTATGGTTATAAGTCTATGGGGGCCTGAGAGTGGAATTTGGTAGTTTGAATAGTTTTATCCCCAATGGATTCATGTAGTTCAAAGCTTGGCCATAGGGAATGGCACTATTTGGAGGTGTGACCTTATTGGAGTATGGATGGCCTTTTGAAGAAATGTGTTACTGTGGAGGTGGGCTTTAGGTCTCATATAAGCTCAAGCTATACCCAGTGCAGAAGCAAGTCTCTTCCTGGCTGCCTTCTGATCAAGTTGTAGCACTCTCAGCTCCTCCAGCTCCAAGTCTGCCTGCATGCTGCCCTGCTTTCTTTTCTACCATGATGATAATGAACTGAACCTCTGAAACTTTATAAAAAAAATAATTGGAGAAATAGTCCTGAAAATACTTTTTCAAACCATCCCTAAAGCATTTTTTTCATTCAATCTCCACAACTCTTTTCCCTCCTGTGGAGGTTAATACTTTCTGCATCTACCAACTGACTCTACTTTGTCATCTCCTTTGCTTCTTTTCTCCAACATGAGAACCATTGAAGATATGACAGCTTCTAGTATTACTTTTACATAGCCTTCCAGGGAGATTATTCTATTTTTAATAGCCCAAGAAGTCAGGATTTGTTTTTATAAGTGGAGAATGCATGCCATAATTAGTGACACTTTCCTTAAATTTTCTCACTTTTAACAAATCCACGAGTTGCTATTTGAATTCCTGATAATCCTGTGTATGGTCATTATCTGCAGGTCTTTTTTGTATACTAACCGGATAAACTGAATTTTGTTTACTAATAACCTTTGATTGACTTTCTCTGATTTTATCTCCTGTCTCTACTTGAGTATTTCCCTTAATTGAAAATTTAATTTCCTCCCTTAAGGACTGTGCCCACACTTCATATCTCTTTTTATTGTACCTCCCATTTCTTGAGTTCCTATACTCTTTAAGGTTCTGCTTTCACATTTTTTTAAAAATTTGTATTGGTTATTTTATTTATTTACATTTCAAATGTTATCCCACTTTCAAATGTCCCCTCCACACAATCCTCTCCTCTCCCCTCTCCCTGCTGCCTCTATGAGGGTGTTCAGCCACCCACCCACCCACTCCTGCCTCAGCGCCCTAGAATTCCCCTACCCAGGGAACCTCCACAGGACCAAGGGGCTCCTGTCCCAGTGATGCCCAATAAGGCAATCCTCTGCTGCATGAGCTGAAGCCATGAGTCTGCCCATGTGTACTCTTTGGTTGGTGGATTAATCCCTGGGAGCTTTGCGGGGTCTGGTTAGTTGATTTTGCTGTTCTTCCTATAGGGCTGCAAGCTTTTTCAGTTCCTCCAGTCTTTGCCTTAACTTCTCCATTGATGTCAATCTGATGTTTGGCTGCATGCATCTGCATCTGTATTGGTCAGGCTCTAGCAGAGCCTCTCATGGGACTGCTTTACGAGTCTCCTGTCAGCAAGTACTTCTTGACATCAGCAAGTATCTGGATTTGGTGTCTGCAGATGGGATGGATTCCTAAGTGGGGCAGTAATTGGATGACCTTTCCTTCAGTCTTTGCTCCACTCTTTGTACCTGCATTTGCTTTCAACAGGAGGAATTCTAGATTAATATTTTTGAGGAGGGTGGATGGCCCTATACCTCAACCAGGGACCATGCCTACCCACTGGATATGGTCTCCACAAGTTCAATCTCCCCTTTGTTGTGTACTTCAGCTAATGTCCTCCCTGTTGTGTGCTGGGAACTTCTTGGCTCCCTGGTATCTGGGATTTTCTAATGGATATCCCAAGTTGCCCATCCCCTACTACTACACATATCCTTTTGAATAACTGACCCCGTGTAATTCTCTACTATCTCCTCCCATATTTGAACAGGCTCCCCTTTTTCACACTCTGTCCTCTCTCCCTCCCAGATCCCTCTTCCCCTCTACTTCCCAAGATTATTTTCTTCCCCCTTCTGAGTAGGGGTGCAGCATCCAAATTTGGGTATGATCTCCTTTCTTCTTGTGTTTCATATGATCTGTGCCTTGTATCGTGGGTATTCCAAGCTTCTTTTTTGCTAATATTCAGTCGTCAGTAAGTATATATCATGTGTGTGTATTTTGAGACTGGGTTACCTCACACAGGATGATATTTTTCTAGCTACATCAATTTGCCTGCGAATTTCATGAAATCCTTGTTTCTATTTATTTTTTGTGTGTGTTGACTTGAATTTTTCTTTTTTTAATTTTATTTTTTAACTTTTATTGCATTATGATGTGAAAAGTTACATGATTTCAATTTATCGGAATTTGTTAACATTTAAAAACATATTTTAAGTAAATAGAATTGCATCACATTCTTGTTTACCTTTTGTACCCCAACTCCTCCCAGAACCCCCTTCAATACCTACTATATCTTTTCTCGTCATATTCTTTAAAATTTATAAAATATTATAGCAATAAAATGACTATTATAAAAGCTGTTTGATATAAAACAACAATCAATTTTACAGTCTTATGTAGATGCTTGTCTACAGAAATACTGAAAATACATACTTTTTTCAATATAAATTTTAAATAACTCCAAACATATTAACTGTATATTTCAAAATAATACATCACTACTAGTATTTTCTTAAATGAACATAAATATATAAAGTCTTTTTGATTGTTTGTTTTGTATTCAGTAGAGCTTAAAATCTTGGCTCTTACTGTGCACAAGGTCAAAATAAGAAAAATTTTTAGACATTGGATTTCATTGTAATAAGGCTGTACGTCAATGTCCCTCACATCACCAAAGGATTTTACCTCCATCATAGCTAAGCTGAGAGTTGACAGGTCTGCTTCACCAAGGAATGAATTATAGGCACGATTTTTGAATACAGACTTCCTGCTATGGTCAAAGCTATTTGACTTGAATGAATGACTTTATTCTCAGCCCACAGAGAACAGTTACATTCATTTAAGAAATGGTGTATGTATTAAGATGGTTTATCCATAAAGTCATTCATCAACTGTTTCAATGAACAATGGTTCTGCTTGGAGGGTGGCACAGACATTAGGTGAGGGTAAGAATTTGGTTCATTGACTGTGATAATTTGGAAAAGCATTCATCTCAGAGAAAGAGTAACTTAAAAAGTCCTCTTCTTCAAACTTGATACTAGAGTTACAAGTTTCAAGCAAAACATTCAGTCTCACTCTTTGTTGTTCTCTTACAAGCCCCTTCCCAATTTAATTGTCTATGTTTCTTTTGGCTGTGTAAGTACTTTTGAAATATGTAAGCTGTTCTGAAAACCATAGTATAGTATAAAAACATGGAATAAATAATACTACTAATAGAGAGGCTGATATAGGAGAAGCAAGATTTCAAGACCTTAATGTTGTACACAGCAAGTCACTGTCACAAACAAGCAGAAAGTGTATAGGAATTGTAAAATATTGGACATATTTCTCCACTTACCAAATTAGAGAGACCATTGGATGACAATCAATAGATTTCTAATTCCTCATATTTTTGCATTTCAATCGATTAGGATATGTTGGTAATATTAATTTTCATATTAAGATATTAAGAAAAAGTAATTGTCACTTCTTGTTGTTTTTGTTGTAAAAGATGGAATTAGGTTTGTGTGGGTTTGTTGAAAGATTATTTTCTTGCTTCTTCTAGGGTATAGTTTTGCTCCTTATGTTGATGTTTTCCATCTATTATTCTTAGTAGGGCTGGATTTGTAGACAGATATTGTGTAAATTTTGTTTTGTCATGGAATATCTTGTTTTCTCCATCTATGGTAATTAAAGGTTTGGTGGGTATAGTAGCCTGGGCTGGCATTTGTTTTCTTGTAGGGTCTGTATGACATTTGCTCAGGATCTTCTAGCTTTCATAGTCTCTGGTGAGAAGTTTGGTGTAATTCTGATAGGCCTGCCTTTATCTGTTACTTGATCTTTTTCCCTTAATGCTTTTAAAATTCTTTCTTTGTTTAGTGCATTTGATGTTTTTATTATTATGTGATAGGAGGAATTTCTTTTCTGGTCCAGTCTATTTGGAGTTCTATAGGCTTCTTCTTGTATGTTCATGAGCATCTCTATTTTTAGGTTAGGGAAGTTTTCATCTATAATTTTGTTAAAGATATTTACTGGCCCATTACCTTGGGAATCTTCACTCTCTTCTATGCCTATTATCCTTAGGTTTGGTTTTCTCATTGTGTCCTGGATTTCCTGGATGTTCTGGGGTAGAATCTTTTTAATTTTTGCATTTTCTTTGACTGTTCTGTCAATGTTTTCTATGGTGTCTTCGGCCCCTTCTATCTCTTGTATTCTGTTGGTGATGCCTGCATCTACAACCCCTGATTTCTTTCCTAGGTTTTCTATCTCCAGGGTTGTCTCTCTTTCGATTTCTTTAATGTTTCTATTTCCATTTTTAGATTCTGGATGGTTTTGCTCATTTCCATCACCTGTTTGATTGTGTTTTCCTGTAGTTCTTTAAGGTATTTTTGTGTTTCCTCTTGAAGGGCTTCTAGCTCTTTACCTGTGTTCTCCTGTATTTCTTTGAGGGTGCTATTTATGTCTTTCTTAAAGTCCTATATCATCATCATGATAAGTGATTTTAGATCTGAATCTTGCTTTTCCACTGTAATAGTGTGTCCAAGACTTGCAATGGTGGGAGAATTGGGTTCTGATAATGCCAAGTAACCTTGGTTTGTGTTGCTTATATTCTTATGCTTGCCTCCTGTCATCTGGTTATGTCTAGTGCTCCCTGCCCTTGCTAATTCTGACTGGAGTCAGTCCTTCCTGTGATCCTGGTTGTGTCAGAACTCCTCAGAGTCAAGCTGTCTCTGGGATCCTGTGATTCTGAGATCCTGTGACCCTGTGCTCGTTAGAATGCCTAGTGGAGCTCCTTCTGGGTGTTTTGGGACAGGCTGTGGAGCTTGCACCCAAGGTCTCCTCAGACCACTGGCTGGCCCAGACAGACTGGAAGGAACCTGAGCCACTGGGCTGGCAAAGTTCCTGTGTGCCTGGGTCCCACTGGTACCAGTTACTCCCAGTGTAGGGATAGATGTTGTGACCTCCTCACCTCTGACCCTGGGCATGTTAGAGCACGTGGGAGTGGAACTTCCTCTGGGTGTTTTGGGACTGGCTGTGGAGCTTGTGCCCAAGGTCTGCTCAGGGCACCTGCCCAGAGAGACCAGAAGGAACCTGAGCCACTGGGCTGGCATAGTCCCTGTGTGCCTGGTCCCACTGGTCCCAGTTACTCCCAGTGTTGGGACAGATGTTGTGTCCTCCTCACCTCTGATCCTGGGTGTGTTAGAGCACCTGGGACTGGAGCTTCCTCTGGGTTTTGTGGGACTCGCTGAGGAGCTTGTGCCCAAGGTCTTCTCAGGGCATCTACCAGCCCAGACAGACCCTAAGGCAAAGTTCTTGCTTTAATAACTGAATAGTTCTCCATTGTGTAAATGTATCACATTTTCTGTATCCATTTCTCTGTTGATGGACATATGGGTTGATTCTAGTTTTTGGCTATTATGAACATGGCTTCTATGAACATGGTGGAGCATACATATATCCTAGCTATATGTTGGAGAATCTTTTGGGTATATGACTAGGAGTGGTAAAGCTGGATCCTCAGTAAAACTATTTCCAATTTTCTGAAGAACCCCTAGACTGATTTCCATAGTAGTTGTGCCAGTTTACAGACCCATCAGCAATGGAGTTCCTCTTTTTCCACATCCTTGCCAGCATGTGCTGTCATCTCAGTTTTTTGATCTCAGCCATTCTAACTAGTGTAATGTGGAATCTCAGGGTCATTTTGATTCACATTTCCCTGATGACTAAGAGTGTTAAACATTTCTTTAGGCACTTCTCAGTCATTTGAGATTCCTCCATTGAGAATTTTCTGTTTAGCTCTGCACCCCAGTTTTTAATAGTGTTATATATTTCTCTTGAATCTAACTTCTTGAGTTCTTTGTATATTTTAGATGTTAGTCCTCTATCAGATGTAGGGTTGGTAAAGAACTTTTCCAAATATGTTGGTTGCTATTTTGTCCTACTGACAATGTCTTTTGCCTTAGAGAAGCTTTTCAATTTTATGAGGTCCCATTTGTCCATTCTTGAACTTGAAGCATAAGCCATTGGTGTTCTGTTTAGGAATTTTTCCCCGGTACCCATGTGTTCGAGGTTCTTTCCCACTTTCTCTTCTATTAGATTCATCTTATCTCATTTTATGTGGAGACCCCTGATCCACTTGGACTTGAGCTTTTTACAAGGAGATAGAAATATATCAATTTTCATTCTTCTATATGCTGACCTCCAGTTGAACCATCACTTTTTATTGAAAATGCTGTCTTTTTTTCCACCGGATGGTTTTAGCTCCTTTGTCAAATATCAAGTGACCAAAGGTATGTGGGCTCATTTTTGGGTCTTCAATTCTATTTCATAGATTTATCTGCCTGTTTCTGTAAAAATACCATGTGGTTTTGATCACTATTGCTCTGCAGTATAGCTTGAGGTTAGGGATGGTGATTCCTCCAAAGTTCTTTTATTGTTGAGAATGGTTTCTTCTATCCTGGGTTTTGTGTTATTGCAGATAAATTTGAGAACTTCTGTTCCTATTTCTATGAAGAATTGAGTTGGAATTTTGATGGGAATTGTATCAAATCTGTAATTGCTTTTGATAAGATGGCCATTTTTACTATGTTAATCCTACCGATCCATGAGCATGGGAGATATTTCCATTTTCTGAGGTCTTCAGTTTCTTTCTTCAGAGACTTAAGTTATTGTCATAAAGATCTTTCACATGCTTAGCTAGAGTCACACCAAGGTATTTCATATTATTTGTGACTAATGTAAAGGGTGTTGGTTGCCTAGTTTCTTTCTCAGTCCATTTATCCTTTGAATAGAGGAAGGCTGTTGATTTATTTGAGTTAATTTTGTATGCAGCCACTTTGCTGAAGTTGTTTATAACTATAGGAATTTTTTTTGGTTACTTATGTATACTATCATTTCATCCACAAATTGTGATGATATCTTGATGTCCTCTTTCCAATTTATATCCCTTTGTTCTTTTCCTGTTGCCTATTTGCTCTGGCTAGAACTTCAAGTACTATATTGAATAGTTAGGAGGGGAATAGACAGCCTCGCTTTGTCCCTGATTTTAGTCAAATTGCTTCAAGCTTCTCTCCACTTAGTGTGATTTTGGCTTATATATTGCTTTTACCATGTTTAGGTATGGACTTTGAATTCCTGATGTCTCCAATACTTTTAGCATGAAGGGGTGTTATATTTTATCAAAGGTTTCTACAGCATCTAATAAAATGATCATGTGGGTTTTTTTCTTTAAGTTTGTTTATATAGTGGATTATATTGATAGATTTCCATATACTGATCCATCCTTGCATCCCTGGGATGAAGCCTACTTGGTCATAGTGAATGATCATTTGGATGTTGTCTTGGATTCTGTTTGCAAGAATTTTATTGAATAATTTTGCATCAATATTATGAGGGAAATTGGTCTGAAGTTCTCTTTCTTTGTCGGGTCTCTGTGTGGTTTAGGTGTCAGTGTTACTGTGGCTTCATATAATGTATTGGGTAGTGTTCTTCCTGTTTATATTTATGGAATAGTTTGAGAAGTATTGATATTAAGTCTTCTTTAAAGGTCTGATAGAATTCTGCACTGAAACCACCTTGTCCTGGGGATTTTTTGTTTGGGAAATTTTTAATGACTGCTTCAATTTCCTTAGGGGTTATAGGATGGTTTAGATGATTTATCTGATCATGATTTAACTTTGGTACCTGGTATATGTTGAGAAAAACATCCATTTCATCCAGATTTTCTAGTTTTGTTGAGTATAGACTTTTGTAGTAGGATCTG
>JADRCD010154654.1:0-13874 GCA_019843815.1 Montemys delectorum | reverse complement strand
AATTGCTCTTTCTAAGTCTGTGAATAATTGAGTTGGAATTTTGATGGGGATTGCATTGAATCTGTAGATTGCCTTCGGTAAGATGGTCATTTTTACTATATTAATCCAGCCAATCAACAAGCAAGAGAGATCTTTCCATCTTCTGAGATCTTCTTCAATTTCCTTCTTCAGAGACTTGAAGTTCTTGTCAAACAGATCTTTTACTTGCTTAGTTAGAGTTACACCAAGGTATTTTATATTATTTGTGACTATTGTGAAGGATGTTGTTCCCCTAATTTCTTTCTCTGTCCGTTTATCCTTTGTGTAGAGGAAGGCCTCTGATTTGCTTGAGTTAACTTTATATCCAGCTACTTTGCTGAAGTTGTTTACCAGATTGAGGAGCTCTCTGGTGGAATTTTTGGGGTCACTTAAGTATACTATCGTATCATCAGCAAATAGTGTTAATTTGAGTTCTTCCTTTCCAATTTGTATCCCTTTGATCTCCTTTTGTTGTCTAACTGCTCTGGCTAGGACTTTGAGTACAATATTTAATAGGTAGGGAGAGAATGGGCAGCCTTGTCTAGTCCCTGATTTTAGTGGGAATGCTTCAAGTTTCTCTCCATTTAGTTTGATGTTGGCTATTGGTTTTCTGTATATTGCTTTTACTATGTTTAAGTATGGGCCTTGAATTCCTGATATTTCCAAGACTTTTATCATGAAGGGATGTTGGATTTTGTCAAATATTTTCTCAGAATCTAGTGAGATGATCATATGGTTTTTTCTTTGAGTTTGTTTATGTAGTGAATTACGTTGATGCATTTCCATATAGTGAACCATCCCTGCATCCCTGGGATGAAGCGTACTTGACCATGGTGGATGATCATTTTAATGTGTTCTTTGATTCAGTTTGCAAGAATTTTATTGAGTATGTTTGCATCGATATTCATAATGGAAATTGGTCTGAAGTTTTCTTTCTTTGTTAAGTCTCTGTGTGGTTTAGGTATAAGAGTAATTGTGGCTTCATAGAACAAATTGGGTAGAGTGCTTTCAGTTTTTATTTTGTGGTATAGTTTGAGGAGTACTGGTATTAGGTCTTCTTTGAAAGTTTGATAAAACTCTGCACTAAACCCATCTGGTCCTGAGCTTTTTTTGGTTGGGAGACTATTAGTGACTGTTTCTATTTCATTAGCAGATATGGGACTGTTTAGATTGTTGATCTGATCTTGATTTAACTTTGGTACCTGGTATCTGTCTAGAAAATTGCCCATTTCATCCAGGCTTTCCAGTTTTGTTGAGTATAGGCTTTTGTAGCAGGATCTTATGATTTTTTGGATTTTCTCAGTGTCTGTTGTTATGTCTCCCTTTTCATTTCTGATCTTGTTAATTAGGATAATGTCTCTGTGCCCTCTAGTTAGTCTGGCTAAGGGTTTATCTATTTTGTTGATTTTTCTCAAAGAACCAGTTCCTGGTTTGGTTGATTCTTTGTATAGTTTTTTTTTTTTTTTTGTTTCTATTTGGTTGATTTCAGCCCTGTGTTTGATTACTTCCTGCCTTTGACTCCTCTTGGGTGAATTTGCTTCTTTTTGTTCTAGTGCGTTCAGGTGTGCTGTCAAATTGCTAGTGTATGTGCTCTCCAGTTTCTTTTTGGAGGCACTTAAAGCTATGAGTTTTCCTCTTAGGACTGCTTTTATTATGTCCCATAAGTTTGGGTATGTTGTGGCTTCATTTTCATTAAACTCTAGAAAGTCTTTAATGTGGGCATTCTATTGTTTATGTTGTTATTGAGGAGCCGCCTTAGTCCACGATGATCTGATAGGATACAAGGAATTACTTCAATCTTCTTGTATCTGATGAGGCCTGATTTGTGACCAATTATATGGTCAATTTTGGAGAAGGTACCATGAGGTGCTGAGAAGAAGTTATATCCTTTTTGTTTTAGGATAAAAAGTTCTATAGATATCTGTTAAATCCATCTGTTTCATAACTTCTGTTAGTCTCACTGTGTTCTGGTTTAGTTTCTGTTTCCATGACCTGTCCATTGCAGAGAGTGTGGTGTTGAAATCTCCCTCTACTATTGTGTGTAGTGTAATATGTGCTTTGAGCTTTAGTAAAGTTTCTTTTATGAATGTAGATGCCCTTTGATTTGGAGCATAGAGGTTCAGAATTGAGAATTCATCTTGGTAGATCATATCTTTGATGAATATGAAGTGTCCCTCCTTATCTTTTTTGATCACTTAGGGTGAAAGTCAATTTTATTCGATATTAGAATGGTTACTCCAGCTTTTTTCTTGGGACCATTGGCTTGTAGAATTGTTTTCCATCCTTTTATTCTGAGGTTGTGTTTGTCTTTGTCACTGAGGTAGGTTTCCTGTAAGCAACAAAATGTTGGGTCCTGTTTACATAACCAATCTGATAGTCCATGTATTTTATTGGGGAATTGAGTCGATTGATATTAATGGATATTAAGGAAAAGTAATTGTTGCTTCCTCTCTTCTATACCTATTATCCTTAGGTTTGGTCTTCTCATTGTGTCCTGGATTTCCTGGATGTTTGGGTTAGGGTCTTTTTGCATTTTGCATTTTCTTTGATTGTTCTGTCAATGTTGTCCATGTTATCTTCTGCCCCTGAGATTCTCTCTTCTATCTCTTGTATTCTGTTGGTGATGCTTGCATCTAAATTTCCTGACTTTTTTCCTAAAATTTCTAACTCCAGGGTCGTCTCCTTTTGTGATTTCTTTATTGTTTCTACTTCCATTTTTAGGTCCTGAATGGTTTTATTCAGATCCTTCACCTGTTTGTTTGTGTTTTCCTGCAATTCCTTAAGGGATTTTTGGGTTTGCTCTTCAAGGGCTTCTATTTGTTTACTTGTGATCTCCTGTAGTTCTTTATGGGATTTTTTTGTTTCCTCTTTAAGGGCTTGTACCTCTTTACCTGTGTTCTCCTGTATTTCTTTAAGGGAGTTATTCACGTCCTTCTTAAATTCCTCTAGCAGCATCGTGAGATATGATTTTCAATTCAAATCTTGCTTTTCTGATGTTTTGGGATATCTAGGACTTGCTGTGGTGGGAGTACCAGGTTCTGATGAATCCAAGTAGTCTTGGTTTCTGTTGATAGGGTTCTTGCATTTGCCTTTTGCCATCTGTTGATTTCTGGTGTTAGATGTTCTTGCTGTCTCTGACTAGAGCTTGTTCCTCCTGTGGGTTTGTAAGCCTGTGTCAGTACTTCTGGGAGATCAGCTCTCCTCTGGTAAATCCCGGGTGCAGATGGGTGAGTCCCTGGATTAAACCACTCCCTGGAGTCAGGCTCTCCACTTGCAGGGAAGGGGATAGAGGGTTGCTGATCCACTGCTGTCACTCAGGGGTTGAGAGGATCCTGTCCCTGCAGCCCTGCGACTCCCCTGCAACTCATGAGTCCTGTGCCTCCCAGCTGGTCTGGCCTTAGAAAGTCATTCTCTATAGAAATTTTTAAAACATCATATTTTAAATATGAGGACAGTGATATTTTAAACCTAAATATCATAGTTTTTGTTTTGTTTTGTTTTGTTTTGTTTTGTTTTGTTTTTTTCGAGACAGGGTTTCTCTGTATAGCCCTGGCTGTCCTTGAACTCACTCTGTAGACCAGGCTGGCCTCCAACTCAGAAATCCACCTGCCTCTGTCTCCCAAGTACTGGGATTAAAGGTGTGCACCACCACACCCAGCCTAATATCATAGATTCTTAATGCATTCTAAAACCTCATAATGCTTGGTTATACATGTTGACTAGGGCATTAATCTTTAATTATATCTGTTTAAGAAAAGATTAACCCCTTGAAACCAGAAATATAGATCATTAAAGTAAAAATTTTCACTTGTGTGAATTAACTATGTAAAACATAGATATATAAAGGTTAGCATTTTTTACATTTTCTGGTTATTAATTTCTTCATTTTTTTTGCCTTTTAAATGAACATATTCATTGTTTATAATTTTCTCAGAAGCAATGCTATAAGCTATTCTTAGTAAATATAGCTGTAGAACTTTCAATTTATAAAATAATGTGATGAGTTCTGTATAGGAACTATAGGAATGATGTATAGACCTGATAACCTAAACTTGATGCTTAACAAATATATCATCGTATAGTTAATCTCATTGAAGGTTTTTGTATCAATAACTAATAATGTGGTACACCATTACACCAGATTAGCATTCTTTTTAATATGCTCTGAGCAATAGCATATGGCAGGTACTAATCAATATTTCCTGATGAATTAATGAGTTAATTTATTTCTTAATTCTACAGTCAACCTGGCTTAGCATTTCTATTTGAGAATGTGGTTATTAATATAAGCATTTTCTCCAAGTAATTAGAGAAGCCATGCTCTCAGACCCTGTTTCAGTGTTGGTGGTGCTCTGGCCTCTGCATGTTAGTTCGTTTCCTGTCTGCATAGTGAGACAACCTCCCCTTTATTTCTAAAAGGATACTTTTGCCTTCTAAAAATAGCTGTAGCATGGTGTCAAGCTGGAGGTGAAACTCCAGGATTCTATTATAATTTTGATGACTTGGGGTATGTATTAGACAGTTCTGAGCTTACAGCAACAGTGTTCCTCAATTAGCTGATGCAGCTGCAAAGCAGGCATACTTTAGAGCTTAAAAATGTTCCTGTGTTTCATCTACTTTCAAACAATGAGTTGCTACTGAATCTAAACAAAATTAAATGGGACTGGCATGCCTCTCTATACACATCAGGGAGTCATTTAAGAGACAGGCAGTATATGAAATAGTATGGGCTTAAAGTGTTTTTTGCCTTGAGTTATTCATATGACAGGTTACTACATTTTTGCCATGAGACATGTGTCATTAAACATAGCCTATCATGCCTGGCTCATTGCAAGGAAAAGGGAAAGAGAAATGTCACCCCACACACACACCAGTCCTCACTGCCACTATGTGTTATGTAGTATTGCTGTATTGATATTTATATTAAGGACACAGATGATAAAATGGGGACTGTCTAGGAGATCAATTTTGACAGTGAATCAAATGCATCACAGCTGCTATTCTTCTAGTATCATGAAGTAACATACTGAATGAGACACATGCAATACACAGAAGAAAAGCTAGTTCTATAATCCAAGTTAATCTACAAATGCTAATTCAAAAATTAGTCTCCACTAAGTTTGGTACCGAGTGACTGCCTATAGTTGCTCCCCAAAATATTCTCTTAAAATGCACTTTCTATTTTCTGTCACGTCCTTCTCACCCCACCTAAATTACTAGTTTGAAGATTTGCCAACACTCCTCACTTTAAAAATCTACTTGTTCTAAGAAAACATTTGGAGACAAACAATGTGCTAAGGTCCTGCCAACGGCACATATGATCACAGTGGAGTATGGCTTCCTCGGCAGGTTGCTTGGAGTGAACAGCTGTCTCTGCTAACTCAAGCCTTGCAGCAGAATGTTCAATAAATCACTCAAATAACTATCCCTGTGTCCTCAGCTTTTCCCTCAGAGAGTTTCTGCAGCCTCAGAGGTTCCTCTCAAATCCACAAGCACCCACTGCTTCAGAGATATCTTCAGAGATATCAGTAATCCTTCAAAAATGGGCAATGTTAGATAGCTTATACCAGAACTGCCAATGAAACTGGTGCAGCTCCCCAAACTCTTCTAGTTATGACTTTAATGTTTAACAATAACATTACTCATTACAATAAAAAATAAAACCATCATCAGCCCACTGGTTATGTTCATTCAGAAGAATTTCTGACACGTTTAAAGATGTCAGCTCAATGTGATTTAATTCCAGGATACTGAAAGGACCAGTAAACATCCAGAATCATGAAATGTCAACAGAAAAAAATTCTTCAAAGTAGGCAGGGATAGAATAATACCTAAGTGCTGTTTTTAAAATCTGGTATTTATTGCCAGTCTCTCAGGAGCTACCTGTGTTCCAGAATGCAAAACATTCACTTCCTGAACATACAAGCTTTTGTGTTGAAGTTGAGGAACAAAGGAACATTGTTTGTTGTAATTGGGGTGGCATTTTCCCCAGTGAATGTTTCATTAAATATTTTGAGGGCAAAGTTTTAGAGCATGATGTGTCTCTGCTATAACTTTGTTTATTTTCTCAGGATTTCGTTTAGGTCCAATGTGTTGAGCATTATCTAAAAACAACATGCGAGCTTCTACAATTTCCATCTTAAATGTGCTGGGGAATAAAGCAAGAAGTTGTTTTTGCCAAGACCCACTAAAACATGATATTTAAATTTAAATGAAATGTGTAGTATTGGGTGTTGCAATATGTTGAAGGGAGCCCCCGGATGCTTTCAGAGGCAGGATCAAATTTACTACATAATTTCAAATCCCAGTTTTCTTCTAAAAGCTTTCACATGCTTTTGAATGTGCAACGGATTCTGTTTATTTTTACATATCAAACTCATAATTTGGGGTGTTTGTTTGTGTTTTCACTTCCCTTAGCCTTTCATGCAAGCTGCAGGAGAAGACTGATAGAGTTCAGAACAAATACATTACTGCTTGCTTTTCATTATAAATTTAGATTTCTCACTTCCCAATGATTTGCAATAGGCTTGATGGTTACGACTTAATGAGTAAGGAGAGCTCTCCCCTTTATACTCAAAATGACTCACCCTCATGAGTTACATAAGCATTACATTGAAAGAGATAATATAGAAAACGAAAACTTACCATCTGACTGAAAGAATTGGTCAGATTTCTGTTTTCAATTGGAAGCAGAGATCTAAGGACCAAGGGAATGTGTTGAGGGACAAACAAAACTGGGCGCCTGCCATAGCTTCAAAGTGATGATATATTTACTCCTTCCTTCCAATGTGGTGCATCATCCTTGTAATGTTAAAATAATCTAGGAGCTCTTAGATGGTCCTTGGATGGATGTAGAAGTTCTTTTTATCATGACAAAAGACAAAAGTAGCATTGGAATCAAAAGGCAAAAAGGAATATCCAAACACCAAACTAAATAAATGATGCTACGGCCATGCCTAAAAGTCCTGTCGTGTCTTCAGTTAAGGCAGTCAGTAAGAAGACCCATCACACATCACATACTGTCAATGCCAAGAGATCACGCTAGAAGTTATACAAGCCCAGGTCTTGTTGCAGTGAATGTCAGCCAGGGTCCACAGGGAAAACTGTCATGTCATGTTCCCTGACGCCTGCTACTGGCAGGCATGGTAATGTATTCCACAAGCTTTCTCCACAACCAGGAGGAGAGAGAGGCAGTGGAAGAGAGATAGGGAGGAACTTACAAGAGCTGACAGTTTGCAGAGAATACCTCAAGCCTGACTAAATAGATTCTTAAGACAAGAAGAAAGTTACCTAAAGCTAGCAATAGGAAAGTAGCATGGGACAAAGTTATGAGAAGTTACATTTTTGCTTATAGAACTACATCACTTATGAGTACTTTGCTAGAATTGAAGTTTTTCACTCCCTCCCTTTTTTACACAATTAGATTTATTTGATATGTGAAAATTGTGTATCTAGTTTTAATTGATATAGTCAGCCATGAGATAGGATACCTGCTCATTATGCTTGAGATCAGCAGTAACAGTAATTTTCTATTTATCTTTTATTGAAAGTAGTGTTTTTCGTATACTGTTTTTCTGATGACTTCTACCCCAACTCCTCCAAGATTCTTCTCACCTCCCTTTCTAGCAGGATTCATACACTTTCTTTCATTTATTGGAAAATGAATAGTCATCTAAAAAATATAAAAACAATTTGGAAGAGGGAAAAAAAAGAACCAAATAAAAGGCACAAGAAATAGAGCTGGAGAGATGGCTCAGAGTTTAGGAGCACTGGCTGCTCTTCCAGAGGCCCTGGGTTTAATTCCCAGCAGCCACATTGTGGCTCACAACTATCTGTAATGGGATCCAATGCCCTCTTCTGGTGTGACTTAAGATAGCTACAGTGTAGTCATATAAATAAAAAAAAAATAAATCTTTTTTAAAAGCATGAGAAATAAATGTAGATGTAGAGACAAACACATTCACAGACACAGTAATCCCATAAAAACACAAACCAGAAGCTACAATGTATGTGAAAATGACTTGTAAGATTTTTTTTAAAAAGTGCTAAAAAAAATACATTATGAAAAAAAAACTTCCAAGGATGCCTTTGAGGTCATTTTGTGTTGGCCAACTATTGTTGGACAATAGTCCTGCCCTTAAGTGTGGTTTGTATCCCCAGTGAGACTCTGTTAGAGAAAACTGATTTTTCATTTGGAATTGGTTATCAGCTGGAGAGAGCTCCTGGGTTAGGATGGAGGCATGTGTTCACTTCATCTCTGAGTGCTGTGGTATGAATCTAAGCAGACCCTGTGCATGCTTCCACAGACTCCTTGAGTTCAGGTGTTCAGTGGTCCTGTTGTGCTTAGAAGGCCTTGTTTTCTTGGCGTCCTCCATCCCCTCTGACTCTAATAATCTTCCTGCCTCCTCTTCAATAAGATTCCCTGAGCCTGAAAAGGAGAGCTTTGATGGAAACATCCTATTTGGAACTGTGTGATTTGGGGTCTTTCACTTTCTGCACATTGTCTAACCATAGGTCTCTGTATTTGTTCCCATCTGCTTAAGAAGGATGCTTCTCCAGTGATGGCAGAGTGAGACACTAATAGAATCATAATCTCATTTATACCATCTGCCTTTATAAATTGGATGATGTCTGTCTGTCTGGTTGAGCTAGAACAGCCTTTCCTAGAATCCCCTTTGCTGTGTAGTTATGGATGTGACTTGTAGAGGAAAGAAACTTATTTTGAGATTAGTAAAGCAGAGGTGATATAATACCATGTAAAGTTAGATGTTTTAAGAGTAATGAATGATGTACAGAAATTCAAATGTCCTGCAGCTTATCCTTGCCCTCTTCACCCCCCCCCCCATTCAAGTCCTGCTGACTAACTGCTGACCTTCTAAGCAATAATGGAGTTAGGTGTGGCCTGCAGGAACAGCAGCTACATATGGTTAGTTTCAAAAGGGTTTCCTGGGAAACTCCAACTTATTCATCTGAACAAGGTCTTCCAAAGTCTGATGCATTGATGCATGAGTTTTCCCTGACCCTTTAACTGTCGTGGACCACTATTTCCTACACTTCTCTTTTCAGCTGTGTTAAGCCTTATTTGTATAGTCGATTCTTCCACAGCATTCACAGACGTTCTGCTTTCTTAATAATGGAGATTACATGAAAGTTTTAGACTACTGTTACCATGAGTCTGAGAGTCTGGAAGAAAACAAGGAGAACTACTCCTTGATCCTAGAAGGGACTTCAGCTAAGCTTCTTCATGGTTTTTCCATAAAAACAAACTAGAAAAAACATTATCTTCTTTTGTTCTGCTTTGTTTTTCGAGACAGGGTTTCTCTGTATAGCCCTGGCTGTCCTGGAACTCACTCCATAGACCAGGCTGGCCTTGAACTCAGAAATCCACCTGTCTCTGCCTCCCAAGTGCTGGGATTAAAGGCATGCACCACCACTGCCCGGCAACCATTACCTTCTTTTCACAGTTTCATCTTCCTCAGTCTGGGCTCCTCCTCCATGTAGACCAATTACAGTCATGCAGACAGGATAGCCTCTAGCACACAGAGCAGGCTACCATGGATTCCATGATACACTGTGGTTCCCAGACTCCAACCCCACCTCACGTCACAGTTTTGCTTGTGCTCTAGGAAGCACCTGCTTTTAATAATTCCCTTTACATCTTGGAATTGCTCCTGCTATTACTTCACTGGGGCCATGTGCATATTCTCTTTGATTTCTTGCCTTTTTCTCTATATTACTTGGTGTCTTAGTCAGGGTTTTTATTCCTGCACAAACATCATGACCAAGAAGCAAGTTGGGGAGGAAAGAGTTTATGCAGCTTACTTCCACATTGCTGTTGATCACCAGAGGAAGTCAGTACTGGAACTCAAGCAGGTGAGGAAACAGGAGCTGATGCAGAGACCATGGAGGGATGTTCCTTACTGGCTTGCTTCCCCTGGCTTGCTCAGCCTGCTCTCTTATAGAACCCAAGACTTCCAGCCCAGGGATGGCACCACTCACAAGGAGCCCTACCCCCTTGATCACTAATTGAGAAAATGCCTCACAGCTGGGTCTCATGGAGGCACTTCCCCAACTGAAGCTCCCTTCTCTGTGATAACTCTAGCCTGTGTCAAGTTGACACACAAAACCAGCCAGTACAATTGACCCCTTATCAACTTGACACACAAACACATCACTATTAAGCCTCAACCCTTATTTTCTTTATCATCCCCAAGATCCAAAGTCCCACAGTCTTCACATATTAAAAGTTCAATCAATTTAAAATGTCCAATATCTTTTAAAATCGAAGTCTATTAACTATGGGCTCCACTAAAATACATTCTTCCTTCAAGAGGGAAAAATATCAGGGCACAGTTACAATCAAAAGCAAAACCAATGTCTGGGATTGAACTCACAATCTTCTGGGCTCCTCCAAGGGCTAGAGTCACCTCTCCAGCTCTGCCCTTTGTAGCACACATCTTGTCTTCTGGGCTCCAAATGCCTGTACTCCACTGCTGCTGCTGTCCTTGGTGGTCACTGCATGGTACTGGCATTCCCAAAACACTGCTGTAACTAGGCTTTACCAATAGCCTCTCATAGACTGTCTTCACAGTGCCAAGCCTCAACTCCTTTGCATGACACTTTCATTCCTGGGCCATCAATTATAAACTGAGGCTGCACCTTCACCAATGGCCTTTCATGGCCTCTGACTGTGCCAAGTCTCAGCTGCTCTCCATGACCTCTTTGTGCTGTCAAAACCAATACCACCTGGATGACTCTTACACATTAACAAGTCCTGCTGCAGCACAAGGTACAACCTTGGCTATCTCTGGAACATAGCCTCTTTATGTTCTCAGAAAACACTTCCCAGAAGTTGTCACCTCAATGATGCTGGTCTCTTCTTAATCACCACTAATTTCTTAGCTCCAGCTAACCAGCATCAATAGTCCGAATAATGCAAAGTTTTCACTTTAGTAATTCTGGTATCTTGTTAATCACAGCTGATACTTCAGCCCCAGCTAACCAGAACCACAGAATCTTCACAATCAAAATAACATGGCCCTGATAAGAGTCTTTAATCTGCCCTCTGAAATTTCACAAGCCAGGTCTCCATCTTTTACACTGTTCTCAACATGATCTTCCAAGCTCCTACAGAATATCCCACAGAGTTCTTAACAATCAGTGGCTCTTCTAGCTCAAAGTTCCAAAGTCCTTCCACAGTCCTCCCCAAAACATGGTCAGGTTGTCCCAGGAATATCCCACTCCTGGTACCAATTTGTCTTAGTCAGGGTTTCTATTCCTGCACAAACATCATGACCAAGAAGCAAGTTGGGGAGAAAAGGGTTTATGCAGCTTACTTCCACATTGCTGTTGATCATCAGAGGAAGTCAGGACTGGTGAGGAAACAGGAGCTTATGCAGAGGCCATGGAGGGATGTTCCTTACTGGCTTGCTTCCCCTGGCTTGCTCAGCCTGCTCTCTTATAGAACCCAAGACTTCCAGCCCAGGGATGGCACCACTCACAAGGGGCCCTACCCCCTTGATCACTAATTGAGAAAATGCCTCACAGCTGGGTCTCATGGAGGCACTTCCCCAACTGAAGCTCCCTTCTCTGTGATAACTCCAACCTGTGTCAAGTTGACACACAAAACCAGCCAGTACATTTGGATAATCCCCCCTTGTGAATTGGGTGTCAGCTTGAATATCATGTCTAGATATATTGGCTAAATTACATGCCTTTTAGGTAAGTTATTTTTCTATTTTTGTTTTCCTTTAGATTAGCTCTCATTAGGTAGTACAGTCTGGCCTTGACCTCATAACCAATCTAGCTCCAGCATATATAATAGGCAGAAACCACTATGCCAGACAATATGAGTTTTTATAACACCCTAAATTCTCCTACTATATGTCTCATCATGCTTTAACTGTGATATCTTTCTTGATAAAACATATATATATATATATATATATATATATATATATATATACATATACATATATATGTGCTTGTGTTTTTGTGTCGGGGAGGGGTAGGTGGGTAGAGAGAGAGACAGAAACAGAGAGGGAAAATATCTTGTGACTGTACAGTTATGGCACCTGTCAATAAAAATCTGGTGGTCTATGGCTTAGGCAGGAAATAGGAAATGAAACATCTAGGAGATAGGAAGGATTATGGGATAGTGCCAGGCCAGAAGATATGCCTCAGACGATGTGACCAAGACAGATGCATGATTCCTGAGCACTTGTAACCAACCAAGTGGCAAAACATAAATTAGAATAAATTAATTAAGTTATCATCTAGTCAGAGAAGAGCTTACCTATATGGTCACAGTATTGGTAAATACGTTTTGAGTGTGAGTCTTATTGCTGGGAATATGGGGCTGGGAGAAAGTACCAGACTTAACTTCTACACACACACACATTATTGTATGGAGACTATTTATATATCATTCACTACTATAAACCTAAAGATAACATTAGGCCATGTACTTTGTAAATATTATGTTTTTGTAAAGCAATGAAAAAACTTTCAATGACTATTATTCTACTACTAAGCTGCTGAGAAAAACTCCAAACACAATTTTTTAGTTTAGGAAAGATAAACCTAAATCTGAATTGAGCTTCTTAAGTATACTAGGATTCTCATTTCAGTGGTAATACAGGGTATACTGAGAGCCCATACCCTTGAAGAACACTGGCTCCTACAAGTAGGAAAATGAAAGGTAACTAATTATGATCATCTAGTAGTCAGAGCCCAAATTACCCCGGAAGATTTATTTCACATCAAAATAGAACAGATTTAGCCTATTAGATGTACCTTTCTGCAGATTGTAACTATAATACCTGAAAGTGTTAGAAAGAAACTATCTAGAGTCTAGAGAGATGGCGCAGCACTAAAGGGCATTGGCAACTCTTGCTTCTGAGACCCCAAATAGAGGCTAACAAGCATCTCTAACTACAGTGCCAAGGGATCTAACAATGTTGCTGGCTCTCATGGGCATCAGACATGCATGTGGAATACATATATACACTCATGCAAAAACTCATGAACAAAAATATAAAAATAGATGTTTTTAAGTAACTATCTAAATGTGTGAGAGACTGAACAGTACACAACAACTCTGATGTAAAGGCAATATGTACTTCCCTGGAGAATATGTTTTATCTTATCTGGCTTTTTACTTGGGATTAGATGTGATGGGTATACATTGTGGCAAAAGGACTCACATAGGAAATGTGTAGAACTATGTCCTTGAGATCCAAACAGGCTCTAGACAGTGTCCAGACATAAGGATCTGAATCAAATCGATGCCTAACTCTTAAGCAAGGGTGTTTGTAGTATGAGCACTGCCAAGGCATTATCTACTAACAAATGGAAACTACCTTCATCAAAGAAAATCAACAGAATGCAGTCTCTACAAATTAACATCAATATACTCTAATACACATCAATATACTCTAAATCTACCCAAGAAACAAAAACAAAAAGACCAGAGAAATAGAATGTGTTTTCAGGAAAATAAACAAGTGGCCAGAACCAGCATGGAAGTACTGTAAAGTAGCTTTTATGTTTATCATGAATTAATTAAAATCTTTGTTATGTAAAGATAAATATAAATGAATAAATATGGAAATATACAAAGTAAAGAACAGAAAAATAAAATATTGTAAAATGATAATTTAGAGACTAGGGAAATGACTAAATTATACAAATTTATCTAATATGAATGTCAATAAAACACAGGAAAGTGGGTACAGAGAATGAGGAAGAAAAATTGAAACAGCTGAAGAGGCAGGCAACCCCATAGGAAGACTAGCAGTCTCAACTAATCTGGACCCCTGAGATCTCTCAGATACTGAGCCACCAACCAGGCAGCA
>JADRCD010154653.1:0-12179 GCA_019843815.1 Montemys delectorum | reverse complement strand
AGAGACAGAGACAGAGACAGAGACAGAGACAGAGACAGACAGAGACAGACAGAGACAGACAGAGACAGACAGACAGAGAGAGACAGAGAGGAGAGAGACACACGGGGGGAGACAGCTCAGCTCGGAACCTATGGCATCTCTTCTCTTCAGTCCAACAGCTGTCAGATCACTATAGTAGCTGCGGGAAGGTAGCTGTCAGCCCCTTTGGTTATGTGTTAAGGGTAACAGGAAGTCGTTGTCTTGAAGGCTGGAATGAGAGAGACTCCCTAGCATTTGTTTTTGTCTGTTACTACATCGGTCTCTTGTAGCCTAGGCTAGACTCAATCTCTCTACCATGGCCTTGAACTTCTGAATCCCCTGCCTCCACATCCTCATGCAATTCCATGCCTGGTATCAGTGATGCTGGGGAGCAAACCTAGCACCTGGCGAAGCCAGCACTCTACCGAGTGAGCTGTAGCCCCGTCCCCTTTGCAGGCATTGCAGAAGCTTGCCATCCTGCCTGTTAAGGAGGACAGCTAAGTAATAATAGCAGGGTTACAGCCGCAGGGAGATGAATCTTGCCAGCATCCTGAGGAATCTTAGAAATAGAGCATTGCCCCAGTTGAGTCTGGGATAGCCCACAGCTCCAGTCGACACCTGGATTAAAATCTGGTAAGACCTAGAGCAGGGCACCCAGCCATGCTGCCTGTGGCTCCTAAGCCACAGACACTGTGAGACAGTGAATGGTATTTAAGGCTTCGAATTGTGGTAGCTTTTTATTCCACATGGAAAACTAGTGCAGCACCTATCCAATCATCAAAGAAGCTCTTAAAATAGCCTTCTGGGGGCTGGGGAGAGGGTTCGGCAGTTAAGAGCTCTGCTGCTCTTGCAGGGGACTCAGCATCTGTAACTCCAGCTGTAGAGGATGTGATGTCCTCTGGCCTCTGAGGGCCCTGCATACCCACAGTACATGAACACATGCAGTCAAAACACCCCTATATACAAGATAAAAAAAAATGAATAAATCTTCCTCTTAACCCACTTCTGGGGACTGAGGAGATGGCTCAGTGTATAAAATGCTTGCCCCACAAATGTGAGAACTGGAATGTGGATCTCCGGCAGACAAGGCAGCCTGCTGGACTGTAGTCCCACTACTCAAGAGGCGGAGACAGGAGATCCCCACAGCAAACTGGCTAGCTAAGATTCGCCACATAGGTAAGCTCTGAGTTTATCTTCAAACACAGGAGGACAACTGCCTCAAAGGCCCTTCCTCAAGCCAGGTATAGTGGCTCATATCTGCAATCCCAGTACTCTGGAGGCTGAAGTAAGAGGAGCTCCAGTTCAACGCCAGTGAGAGCAAGATAGGTACATGCATACATGCATACATACATACACACACACACACACGAATACATACATACAATAAAGTTTAAACATACACACACATAAAGAAGACATGTAGAGGAGGCACCTGGTGTCAATCTCTGGCCTCCGCACACACAAGATCACACTTGTGCACGTGAAACCACACATACGTGTGTCCCCATACACATTTGAGCATGCACACACACAGGCGGGTATACAACACACACATACATACACCTATCCATTTCCACCATTCTACCCAGGGCAAGCTACATCACCTTCACCCAGGCAAACTGAATACACTATAGATGTCTGTCCCTCCTCATAGAACTGAGCCAAGACACAGAGCCCCCAAGACAAAACAAGAATTCGGCATGCCTTCCTTTCAGTAGAAGTGGGAGCTTTTGATAGTCTATTAATAAGAAAGTAGTATGCTTCTGTTTTTATGCCAAAATGAGCCATCAAAATGTATATAAGATTTTTATAAAGCTGATAGCCTCCTGGAAGGCGCCCCAAGCCACTTAGCGTTTAAACAACAAATTGATAAATTCCCCATTTCCAGTAAACACAGCTCATGGCAGGCTCTCAGCTGTCTGTAAGAAAGGGTGGTCCTTGTGGGACTCATGTCGGGTAGGAAGGGCAGTTTGTATAGGCCAATCACAAGTTTTTAATTTTGATGTAAAGCAGCTTATCTTCTACATGGTATTTCTGGTTTGAGGGCCAGATCTGAGGTCATGAATATTTGCCCTTCCATTTTTATCTAATTATGCTACAATTGGGGCATTTATATTTAAGGCATTGATCCAGTATGGATTGGGGTCTGTATATAGAGTAAGGAAGGGTGTGTGGCTCAGTCGGGGAAACACTTAAGGGCCTGGGTTCGAGTCCTAGCACAGACAAAGAGAAAAGGAAAAAGAGGCAAGGGTGTGTTTTATCCTTTTGTTATCCTATTATCTAATTATCCACAACTTATTAAAGAGGTTGGTTTTTATGCCCACTAAATGGCACTCTTATCAAAAATCAACCAGCTGCAAATGTTTCAGATTGTCGCTAAACTCTCAGATCTACTACCTTGTTCGATATACAGCTAGCCACATGTCAGCACAACACTTGTCCTGATTGCCATATGTAAGAAACCAGAGGCTGCTCCAACCCAGAACTGTGCCTGTCTAAAAGAACCACAGGGACAAAAATGGAGAAGAAACTGAAGGAAGGTTTGTCCAGTGACCAGCCCAACACGGGACCCAACTCAAGGCAGTGAGGGGGGGGGGGGCAGCAACCAAGGCCTGACACTATTACCGATGCTGTGGATGCTGTGGTGTGCTTACAGACAGAAGCCTGTCTGGCGTGGCTGGCCTCTAAAAGGTCCCATCTTTTAGCAACTGACTGAAACAGATACAAAAACTTAACCCAACCATTGGACTGAGGTCAGGACCCTCTATGGAGGAATTAGGGGAAGGATTGAAGGAACTGAAGAGGAGGGCGACCCCATAGGAAAACCAGCAGACCCAACTAACCGGGACCCCGGGAGCTCCCAGACACTAAGCAAGCCACCAAACAGGCAGCATACAGGGGCTGGTCCGAGGACCCTGGCGCATGTATAGCAGAGGACTGCCTGGTCTGGCCTCAAGAGCCTTGCAAACCCAGGGAAGGGAAATGGGGGAGCGTCCTCTCAGAGGCAAAGGAGAGAGGGAATGGAATGAGGAACTGTAGGAGGGGGCATGGGAAGGGGAGGCAACGGATGGAATGTAAATAAATAAAATAATTCTTTTAAAGATTTATTTATTTAGTTTATGTATGTGAGTACACTATAGTTCTGAGCCTTCATTGGTTGTTGGGAATTGATTTTAGGACCTCTGCTCACTCTGGTCAGCCCCGATCGCTCTGGTCAACTCAGCTCGCTCAGTCCCTGCTCACTCTGGCCCAGAGATTTCTTTATTATTATACATAAGTACACTGTAGCTGTCTTCAGACTCACCGGAAGAAGGCGTCAGATCTCATTATGGGCGGTTGTGAGCCACCATGTGGTTGCTGGGATTTGAACTCAGGACCTTCAGAAGAGCAGTCAGTGCTCTTACCTGCTGAGCCATCTCACCAGTCCAAAATAATTAATTAAAAAGAAAAAAGAAAGAAAGAAAGAAACCAGAGGCTGGGAAGTGGTGGCACATGCCTTTAATCTTAGCACTTGAGAGGCAGAGCCAGGATGATTTCTGAGTTCTGAGTTCAGACTGTTCTACAGAGTGAGTTCCAGGACAGCTAGAGCTAAAACAGAATAGGAGGAGGTGGGGGGAGGGGAAGGGGAAGGGGAAGAGGAAGAGGAAGAAGAAGAAGAAGGGGAAGAAGAAGAGGAAGGGGAAGAGGAAGAGGAAGAAGAAGAAGGGGAAGAAGAGTAGGAGAAGGAGGAGGAGGAGGAGGAGGAGGAGGAGGAGGAGGAGGAGGAAGAGGAGGAGGAGGAGGAGAAGGAGGAGGAAGAGAAGGACAAGGAGGAGAAGAAAAAAAGAAAAGGAAGGAAGGAAAACCAGAAAGCAGGAGACTTCAATTTTTTTTTCTTTTTTTTTTTTTTAGTTTTCAATATTGTTTTGGCCACTCAGAGACCCTTAGAGTTCCATATAAGTTTGGAAGTCAGTTTAAATTTTGGCAAAAGAAAAAGAAAAAAGAGCCATTGGAAGTTTGATAATGATTGCACTCAATTTGTAAATTGCTTTAAGTCAAAATAACTTAATATCATTAACTCTTTCAATCTCTCAACACTGTAGTCACTCCGTTTATAGAGCTCTTTTTAGATGTCTCTCACTGTGCAAGAGTCTTTCATCCCCTTATCTAAATTTATTCCTAATTTAGTTTTTTTCTGGCCTGGAAGCATACTGTGTAGACCAGGCTCACCTCAAACTTGTGATCCTCCTGCTTCAACCTCCTGAGTACCAGGATTAGAAAAGCACATACCATATTTTGCTTTGTTTAATTTTAAGATTATTTTATTTCATTTTATGTGTATGGTGTTTTGCCTGCATGTGTGTGTTTGTGTGTGTAGATATATACATATATATGTGTGTATATACATATATGTGTGTATATACATATATATATATACATGTATGTATATATGCAGATGTGTGTGTGTGTGTGTGTGTGTGTGTGTGTGTGTACATATGTATCGCATGCCTAGGGCCTGGGTTACCCAGAAAAAGTGGGTATCAGATTTCCTGGAACTGGTTACAAAAGATTGTGAGCCTCCATGAGGGTGCTAGGAGTCTAACTCGGGTCTTCTGCAAGACTAGCCCTGCTTCTAACCACCGAGCCATCTTTGCAGCCCCTTGTGTTTAATGTTTCCAATGTGTGATGCCTCTTTTTATATATCTCATGTAATCCAGGCTGGCTTTGGACTTGCTATGTACCGTACTGGAGAATTACCTTGAAATTCCACTTCTCCGGCTTCCACCTTTCAGGACCCAACCTAGTAGTGTACGCCACCACACCCAGCTCTGTAAGGTTACAGTCTCTTTTCCTTCTACATCTCCTTTTCCACTGCGTATTTTAACTTATTTTCTTAGTGGTTGCCATGGGGATTACAACTGGCATGCTAAACTTGGAGAAATTCACTTTGAATTGGTACCAACTCAGTTCAACGGCAAGCGTTAACGGCAGCCATCCCAGAACCCTCCGTTCCTCTTTGATAGTATTGGCTCAGACCACATCTTTAAATATCCTGTAACAGATACATAATTATTTACACACTTATGTTTTAAATAACATAAGAAATAGAGCCATGGTGTTAAAAAAATACAATTATTCTACACTTTATGCTTACCTACGTGATTACTTTTTCTGGATTTCCTTATTCTTCACACACCTTCAGGCTGGGAGTCACGATAGCCTGTAGTTTTGTTTTGTTCCAAAGGATTTCTATTCCGATTTCCCATTGGATAGGGCTGCTGGTGACGAATGACTTTAGCTTTTGTTTGTGTGCGTCTGCCTTAATCTCGTCTTAGCTTCTGAAGAGTCATCTGGTTAGGCACGACATTCTGACTGACAGACAGCCTTCTCTTCCAGCTTCTTAAAGACGCCATCCTTCTCCTGTCCTCTGGCCTCCACGATTTCCAATGAGAAATTAGCTGTTAGCTCCTGCTGAGGGTGCCTTGATAAAATGAGTTAACCAACCATCTCTTGCTACTTTCAAGATTTTCTCTCTGTGGTCTTTCAACGTCTTGACTCTGATGTCTCTATCATCACCAGATTTATTCTGCTTTAAGTTTGTGGAGTAGATAGGAAATGCAGGTTCAAGTACTTTATCAAACTTGCAGGTTTGTGCATAAAGCTGGAGTCACAGAGAGTTGAAGGCTGCCATGGCCATGCTGGAAGTTGAACCCAAGTCCTCTGGAAGAGCAGTCAGTGCTTAACCACTGACCTTTTTCTCTGACTCCTACTTTTTCTGGTTTTTGTTTGTTTGATTTGTTGGTTGGTTGGTTGGTTGGTTGGTTGGTTTTTTCGGTTTGTTTTTTGTTTTGTTTTTTTTATTTGATTTGTTTTGAAATAGGATTTCTCTAAGTATGTATGCAATCCTTTCTGTCCAGAACTCACTATGTAGACCAGGCTAGTCCCAAATTCACAGATATCTTCCTTTCTCTGCTTCAAAATGATGCTTTACAAATTTTTTTAAGAAAAAAAGACATTTTTAATATTAAAATTACAACTTGGCAATCAAATTCTCTCCCTCCAAACTATCTCAAGGGTTGTTATTAGTTGAGAAAGGTTACAATCCTTTACTTATACTTTCAAATACCGTTATTTTTGTTGTTTTAAGACAAAGTTTCTCTGTGTAGCCCTGGCTGTCCTGGAACTCCCTTTGTAGACCAGGCTGGCCTCAGACTCACATAGATCCACCTGACTTTACCTCCCAAGTGCTGGGATTAAAGGCATGTACCACCTCACCAGGCATATTTATTTTAATGTGTATGAGCACACTGTAGCTGTCTTCAGACACACTAGAGGCCTCAGATCCCTTACAGATGGTTATAAGCCACCATGTGGTTGCTGGGAGTTGAACTTAGGACCTCTGGAAAAGCAATCAGTGTTCTTAATTTCTAAGCTATCTCTCCAGCCCCCTTATTTTTACTTTTAATTGTGTGTCCATATGGGTATGTACACACAAATGTAGGCACACATAGAGGCCAAAAGAAGGTGTCAGATCCCCTGGAATTGTAGTCACAGGCCCTGTGAGCCATCGAGCATTGCTACTAAAAGCAAAACTCAGGTTCTCTGCAAGACCAGTATATGTTCTTAACTGCTCAGCCGTCTCTCCAGGCCCATAATTCACATACCTGGTGTCTTTTCCAAACTATTTTTACAGAGACTAATTCTTAGCATGTGTAGTGTGGTAGTTTGAATGTGCTTGGCCCAGGGAGTGGCACTATTGGGTGTGGCCTTATTGGAGGAAGTATGTCACCGTGGGGTGGGTTATGGGACCCAGCTCCTCACCATGTGGGAGCTAGTTTTCTCTTAGCGGCCTTCAAAAATGTAGAACTCTCAGCTCTTCCTGCACCATGCCTGCCTGGATTCCTGCCATGCTCCCACCTTGATGATAATGGACTGAACTGCTGAACCTGTAAGCCAGCCCCAATTAAATGTTGTCCTTTATAATAGTTGCCTTGGTCATAGTGTCTGTTCACAGCAGTAAAACCCTATGACACATAGTCACTGAAATCTCTTTTTCGCTGTTGTTACAGTCAGCTAGTTGCCCAACAGATTTCCTTAAATACTTAGATCCAAAAAGGAAAGAAAAAAAACAGCTGAAAAGCAAACAAAAAGTCTGTTGGTCGCTTCAATCCTCTCTACCGGCAGGAAAGCCACTTCAGTCTACACTCATGAGGTCTGAAACAATGGCCAGCTTCTACAGTCCAAGGCATATGAAAGATACAATCGCAGGCCTAGTGGGACAAGGTCTCTCTTGCCGGTGCTCACGTCAGTAAACAGTATCACTGATACGGTCCACTATCCTCATGGTTCACCAGAAATCCTCAGCCTCGTCCTTCAACATATACTTCTCTATATACTATAAGATGCTCAACTGGTCTACCTTCCCAAATAATTGAGCCTTCTGTTGTTTCTTTGTTTGTTTGTTTTTAATGATTTGTTTATTTCTTATATATGACGTTTTCCTGCACATATGTATGTACCACATTCTTGCCTGCCCCCCACACAGACCAGAAGGCGGTGCCATATCCCTTGAGAATAGAATTAAAAACAGTTGTGAGCCATCACATGGGCATTGGGAATAGAACCTGTGTCCTCTGCAAGAGGAGCCAGTGCTCTTCCCAGCTGAGCCATCTCTCCAGCTCCAATTCTCAGAGTTTTTGCCAGCTCTATAATTACAAAGTATGACTGGGGGAGAATCACTGGACACACACAGTAGCCCAAGACTAACAAGAACCAACTGATAATCGACTGTCCACCCCAAAGGGTAGAGAGGAAAGAGGTAGCCAGGGCAGAAAGGAACTCTGGTGAGGTGACCACCTTGAGAGGAGCCATGACATTTGGTTGATGACACAGCCAGCCAGAAGCAATCTCCTAAGAAGGAACCAGGAGTTAAGTACCCTGACATCAGTCTCTCACCCACTGTTTTCTCTTCCTGCCGGGGCTCCGTAGTGGCCAACCAACATCCGGTTTATGTGGGAACAAAAAGAATAAAGAGTGGATCTAGGGGATTGAATGGAAGATAGCCAGGAGCCCTTGCCCCCAAATTATCCCCAGCATCTACCTTTAAGACTGAGAGCTGGGCCGGGTGGTGGTGGCGCACGCCTTTAATCTCAGCGCTTGGGAGGCAGAGGCAGGCAGGTTTCTGAGTTCGAGGCCAGCCTGGTCTACAGAGTGAGTTCCAGGGCAGCCAGGGCTATACAGAGAAACCCTGTCTCGAAAAACAAACAAACAAACAAACAAACAAAAACAAAAAACAAAAAAAGAGCATAATACTGGGGAAACAGATCCCTGAGTCTGGCTGGGCAAACTCCAAGGCAGTGAGATATGCTGTCTTGAAAAAAAAAAAAAAAGAAGCTACGCAGTGGTGGCAGAGGCAGGAAGATCATGAGTTCAAGGCCATCCTGGTCTATGGAGCAGGTACCAGGACATCCAAGGCTACACAAAGAGACCCTGTCTAGAAAAACAATTTTTTAAAAAAAATTTTTTTTTTTTTTTTTTTTTTTTTGGTTTTTCGAGACAGGGTTTCTCTGTTGTAGCCCTGGCTGTCCTAGAACTCACTCTGTAGATCAGGCTGGCCTCAAACTCAGAAATCCGCCTGCCTCGGCCTCCCAAGTGCTGGGATTAAAGGTGTGCGCCACCACTGCCCGGCCAAATAAATTATTTTTAAAAGTGCTTTTAAAGAGCTTACTATGGAAGTAGAAAGTAGGTTCAAATCCCTAGAACCCATGTCAGACAGTCATGGAGCCAGCCTGTGATTCCAGCCTTCATAAGACAAAATTAGGATTCCCAGAGCAAGCTGGATAGTCAAACTAGATAGATGGAGCCCTGGCTGTATAGATGGACTCAACGAGAGGCTCTGCATCAGTGAATAAGGCAGAGCGATGTAGGAAGACCCCCAACGTCAACCTTAGTCTTTCACACTCATGTACACACATGCTCATGTGCTGGCATATGCATGTGTGCCCACACAGGTGCAAACACACACAGAGATGAGTGTAGGAAAGTAGCTGACTCACAAGGAGCCACATCTGAAGCTATCTGCTGACCTCCACATCCACCTGCCCTCATACAAGCCTGCAACGCACATCACACAAACACAGAAGGTCGAATACAGCACAACTCTTGATGCTTTAGAATAGTCACTTTCCCTATGATGACCATCAGGATTTAGCAGAGTAAAGATCCAATCAAGAAGTTGTTGATAGGAGCTGGAGAGATGACTCAGCAGTTAAGAGCACTGACTGCTCTTCCAGAGGTCCTGAGTTCAAATCCCAGCAACCACATGGTGGCTCACAGCCATCCATAATGGGATCTGATGCCCTCTTCTGGTGCGTCTGAAGACAGTTACAGTGTACTCACATGCATAAAATAGATAAATCTTTAAAAAGAAAAAAGAAGTTGTTGATAGGACATGTACACACACAAAAAGTAAAATCTTGGGGCTGAAGAGATGGCTCCATGATCAGAAGCACGTACTAACGTCACAGAGGGTGTGAATTCAATTCCCAGCACCCACATCAGATGGCTCACAACCATCTCTAACTCTAGTTCCAGGGTTCCATCATCTGTGGCCTTGAAAAGCACCACACTCATGTGCACATACCAGTATGCGCACACACACACACACACACACACACACACACACACACACACATTTTAATTGTAAAGAAATCATTTTTAAATTTTAAAGAAATAAGTTTTTTAAATTTTTAAAAATGAAAATGTTGATTTTTAAAGTTATTGATATTTTAAATGTCATTTTAGAGATTTGTTTCATTTTATGTGTTTGACTGTTCTGCCTACATGTATGCATGTGCACTGTATGTGTGCCTGGTGTCCACAGAGACAAGAGGGCATCAGATCCCCTAAGACTGGAGTTACCACAGGTGGTTATGAACCATCACATGGGGGCTGGGAACTGAACCGGAGTCCTCTACAACAGCAACGAGTGTCCTTAACCGCCATCTCTCCAGTCTCCCTGACATTATTTTTAAATTATTTGTAATTTGATAATCTCATACATGTATACAGCATATCATTCACCTCTCATTACCCTCTCTTATCCCCCTCCCACCTCTAAACCCCTTCTTCCCAACATGTCTCCCTCCTACTTCCTTCTTAAAGGCCCATGTCTTCGTCAGGGTCGCTATTGCTGTGATAAAACACCACGAACAAAGCAACTTGGGCAGGAAAGGGTTCCTTTGGCTTATGTTTCCACATCACAGTTAATCATCAAAGGACAGGAACTCAAGCAACACAGGAACCTGGAAGCAGGAGCTGATGCAGAAGCCACAGGGGAATGCTTCTTACTGGGTTGCTCTCCATGGCTTGCTTAGCCTGTCTTCTTATAAAACTGAGGATCACCAGCCCAGGGATGGCACCACCCATAGTAAGCTGGACCCTCCCCCACCAATCACTAATTAAGAAAATGCAGTGGTGGTGGCGGCGGCAGCGCACGCCTTTAATCCCAGCACTTGGGAGGCAAAGGCAGGCGGATTTCTGAGTTCGAGGCCAGCCTGGTCTACAGAGTGAGTTCCAGGGCAGCCAGGGCTACACAGAGAAACCCTGTCTCGAAAAACCAAAAAGAAAGAAAGAGAAAAAAAGAAAAAAAGAAAGAAAGAAAGAAAGAAAGAAAGAAAGAAAGAAAGAAAGAAAAAGAAAATGCCAATACAAGCTTACCAAACAGCCTGATCTTAAGAGAGCATTTTCTCAATTGAAGCCGCGTCCTCCCTGATGATGTGTGTCAAGATGACATAAAACTAGTCAGTAAGTTATTTAAGTTAATGCTTGCATGAGCATGTGCATGGGCTTATTTAGTGCAGTGTGGCCAACTTACCAGTGGCTAGCGATAGCATATGGAAAAATGAGTCCACACTGAGGAGATAGTTGGTAAAGTGCTTACTGCTCAAGTTTGAGGACTTCAATTTGATTCCTAGCACGTGCGTGTGTGCGTGCGTGCACACACACACACACACACACACACACAGAGTTAGGTGTAGTGGCATACACTTGTAATCCCAGTACTGAGGAAATACAGATAAATGGGACCCTGGGGCTCACTAGCCAGCCAAAGTAACCTAATCAGTGTGCTCCAGATCAACAAGACAGTCCATCTCCAGAACGAGGAGGGCAGGTCTTAAGGAAGGATACTAAAGGTTGACCTCTGACCTCTACACACATATGCGTGCACACACACACGTACACACCAACACAAAATAATAGCAAATGAATACTAGCAAAATACATTTTAAAAAGAAAATGACTCCCCCTTCCCGGGAGCCATTGATTGTCAGTGGCTCCTCAGTAGCCTCTGACATTAGTTTAGGAAGAAAATGACAGAGTTCTTTTTTTACATTCTGTTATTAGTTATTTATTTATGGTTTTTGAGACAGGGTTTCTCTGTGTACCTCTGGCTATCCTAGAAATCACAGAGGTCCACCTGCCTCAGTCTCCTGAGAGTTGGAGTTAAAGGCATGTGCTTGTACTGTACTTTTAACAGTTCCATATTGGTTGCCTGTGTTGCATAGTGTTCTGGGCCATAATGCCTGGACTTGGTTTTAGCTCTGTTCCAGTTACATACAGGACTGTGGATGGACTCCTCAGGTTCTCACACCTCAGCTTCATTAACTATAAACTCTAAGATTTGGTGAAAGAACATCTACTTCTTAGAGTTATCACAGAGATTCAGTGAGTCAGAACAAGGGAAGCACTTAAAACAGCAGCCAGCAGAGCCATCTTCAAGCTCCGAGCATCAGCCACCCTCGAGTCCCCAGCTGTCCAACTCAGCCCTTTCCCCTGCAGCGATCCCTGTAACACACTGGCTGCTCCCCTTCCTGGATGATGTCACGTTCCTTTTCCTGTAAGTGTTCATACATGCTTCTCTAGCTGCCTGGCTGATCTCTATTCTTAAAACAACCAGACACGTTTATCATATTGATCCATTTTAGAGTAGGATAGTATCAAGTGCTAGCAAGAGAAAGGGTGGGTAGCTGAAGAGGTGGCTGAAGGGTTAAAATCACATACAGTGCTCTTGCAGATGACCGAAGTTTTGTTCCCAGCACTACATGTTACTCTGCTTCCTGGGGACTGACACTCTTTTTTGTCCTTCAAGGGCTCCTGCATGGGTGTGGCACATATATGTA
>JADRCD010154652.1:0-31766 GCA_019843815.1 Montemys delectorum | reverse complement strand
CAAGGGAAAATAGTAGAGCCTTAATCATTAAAAATACATTTTTATTCCATTTGTATCTTAATATATATTTTATGGCTTTCTACATAATTAAGGAACTTTGTCATTAAGAACTTTTGCTTGTAGTGGTTTGAAGTGAGCTTTCATTCCTTTGCTTTTTAATAGCGTGTTATCAAATTTATTTATGTATGCGTGAATTATTATACATTGAGTTGCTTCTAAAGACAATTTGTTGAGATTTTAGACACAAACTTTGGATAAGAAGACTATTGGAACATGGTTCAGTTGTGGATGCTCATCAACACATGTCAGTAAGGTTTACCCATTATCCTCATGCCAACTTTGTGAAGTAGTCCTGTGAGTGATCTGGAGAAGTCAGATGTTGCCAACTAAAGAGGGAATAGTGTAGCCAGAGAAAGCAGAAGACAAGGAGAACCCAGGGACACTTGAAAAATAAAATCAGGTCCTCTGTCTGGCAAGCAGAGTAAAGCTTGTGAGATGAGTCTCTCTGCTCAGAGATCGCCCTGCCTGAGCATCTTACTGGATCTGCCCCTGTATTCTAGCTTGTAATACTACTTTATTAATACAAGATGATCAACATCTTGTAGGTCTTTAAGATGATGGATCCAACAAAGCCCTATACTAAGGTGATTATGGGAAACAAAATTTGGTGATATATGGCTGTAATCCCAGCACTTGAAATGTGGAGGCAGGAGGATCACTAGTTTCAGGTCTTAAGGTCATATTTGGTTGCTAAGCAAGTTCAAGGCTCAAAAAAAGTTCACTGTCTCAAAAAATAAAAAACACAGAAAAGAAACAAAGACTCGTTTTAACTTGCTCATGCTTATGCAACAGAAATTTAATGTACACTTGAAAAGCTTTTTGTTTTTTTAATGAGAATATATTCATATGACAATGTAATGAACACCTGTGTACCAGCCTTTCCGTCTAAAAATAAATAATTTATTATTCATCTTAAGTGCCCCAATCTTTTATTCCCACCTCAGAGCTAAATTTTCTAATTGTATTTTTTGATTCTTTCTAAAACAGTTTTAGCATATTTATTTGTATCTCCATTTTAGTTTTGTGTGTAAGCACTCATATAAATAGAATTCAAAGTCACAGTGCACATGAAATATTCTGCATTTCACTTCTGGCAACATCATATGCCTTGGGATCCAATCCCATATTGATGCATATAACGAGTTTTTTTCATTTTTCTTTTGTATTCTTTTGGTGTTGGTTATGACACTTTTTTTTTAAGGGAAGAGAGCTTTTAGATAATTATTTTTTAATTTTTTGAGATTATAATATAATTACACCATTTCCCCCTCCCCTTTTTTCCTCTTAAATCCTGTCATGTACCCCTCTTTGATCTTTTTCTCACTCATGGCCTCTTTTTTATTAACTGTTCTACATATAGACACACACACACACACACACACACACATATATATATATATACACACACATACACATATACATATGTTGCTAGATATAACACACTGCTTTCTAAACTTATTATGAAGAGGTTGCTATTTTATAGCATAAAATTTTTCTTTTTTTTTTAAAGATTTATTTATTTATTATATGTAAGTACACTATAGCTGTTTTCAGACACACCAAAAAAAGGGCATCTGATCTCATTACGCATGGTTGTGAGCCACCATGTGGTTGCTAGGATTTGAATTCAGGACCTTCGGAAGAACAGTCAGTGCTCTTAACTGCTCAGCCATCTCTCCAGCCCCATAAAAGTTTTCTTACCATCATTATTTTTATCTATATGCTATTCAAATAAATATATCATACTAATGGACATATAGTGTATTACCAATATTTGAACTTTTTTTTCCTTTTTTTTTATTAGATATTTTCTTTATTTACATTTCAAATGATATGTCCTCTCCTGGTTACCCCTCTGAAAAAATAACAAAAACAAACAAAAAAAAACCCCAAACTCTGCCCCCTCCCCCCTCCCCCTGCTCACCACCCCACCCTCTCCCACTTCCTGGCCCTGGCATTCCCCTACAGAGGGGCAAAAACCTTCACAGGACCAAGGGCCTCTCCTCCCATTGATGACTGACTAGGCCATCCTCTGCTATACATATGATGCTGAAGCCATAAGTCTCACCATGTGCACTCTTTGGTTGGTGGTTTAGTCCCTGGGAGCTCTGAGGGTACTGGTTAGTTCATATTGTTGTTCCTCCTAAGGGACTGCAAACCCTTCAGCTCCTTGGGTCCTTTCTCTAGCTCCTTCATTGGGGACCCTGTGCTCAGTCCAATGGATGGTTGTGAGCCTCTACTTCTGTATTAGTCGGGCACTGTCAGAGCCTCTGAGGAGATAGCTACATCATGCTCTTGTATGACACAATTTTTTTAAATAGTGGTTGAAAATGTAACCTGAAAATTAATGGTTTTTATGAATAAACAGATAAGCAATAAAATATTAGTGTTTCTTTACCTGTTTTGAGAATTTCATATGAGTACTATATTTACATCATCTACTTCTTCCAGCTTCTCCTGTGTTGTGCCCTACCTCCAATTAATGACTTTTAATTATCTGTATGCGTAATCTCAAAAATATAGTTGCTTAAATGATATCTGAAAAGTCCAACTGACATGCCAACGTGGATGGGAGAATATCACAAAACTCCTTTCCTTTTTGAGCAGCTACAGGCAGTGGCTTGTCCAGAGATGAACCCTGGTGGGTTATCAAATTCCAAGATGTCATCCCTCAAAACATACCTATATGTGCCAAATGTACTAAATAATTTCAGCCAGTTATGTGTATTGAGTGTGCACATATGTGTATACAGTGTATGTGTATGTATATAATTAAAGAAGATGAAGGCAGTAATTTGAGAGAGAGTGGGCAGGGGCAGGACATGGAACAAATTAAATTGGAGACGGAGAGGATAAGATGGTATTATGTGCTTACAGTTCTCATATAAGAAATTCTCAAAAAAATTAAAAGGTTGTGTATATATGAAATGTTGAGTTTCTATTCCACTTTAGTAACTATTGGAGCAATGATTATAGCTTCCATGAAATTATGTAGCATTAAGGCCTTCAAAGACCGAATAGTTTCCACATGCTAGATGCAGTACTAGGTGTTGAGTATTCAGTAACGTAAAATACAAGCAAGATGTATTTTAATGCAGTTAAGTTGGAATTTTATCAGTGGCAATTGCTACTTGAAACATAAGAAGAAAGATCCACTAGTTGCCATTAAAAAAAAAAGGGGGGGCTGGAGAGATGGCTCAGCAGTTAAGAGCACTGACTACTCTTCCAGAGGTCCTGAGTTCAAATCCCAGCAACCACATGGTGGCTCACAACCATCAGTAATGATGACCTCTTCTAGTGCATCTGAAGACAGCTACAGTGTACTTACATATAATAAATAAATTAAAATAAATCTTTAAAAAAAATAAATAAAAGAGACTACCTAATAGCCACAGTTTTAGATTGAATCTACCTTTGTTGTAATTTATTAAATTATTCATTTCACCAAATGAAAACAATTCATTTGATTTGAATTAAAATAAAATGTTGAAGGTATCTATATTTTTTAATGTGTTCTTTAATTGAAATATCGTAAGTGACGGAAGGTTGTAATCCCAGTAAGAGAGCCTCCTCTTAATGCCTCCATTTTCACTATTGGCCATCAACACTATGCTGTGTTTATAAAATGACATGTATTTTTAAATGTCCTATAACTTAAGTAACCAAGAAGCTAGTATGCAATCATATAGTTTAATAACTATATCCTGGGCAAGCATGGATTACTGACCTCAAGATTTTCATTATAACTTACTACTGCTGTATATGCTGAATCTTTCCACTGCCCATAAATAATGTCTAGATAGTATATTCTGTCATGTGAAAGTATGCTAAATATGCTCACCTATCAGTAAAACTGGGTGTTTAATTATTTTTAAATAGTTATTTTCAACTTTGCTCTTCCAAAGAAGAGTGAAAATACTATAGATTCTGCTTGTCATGGTTGTGTACTTATTAAAAGAAATCTTATTTTTATAACCATTATGCTGACATTGTAATGGTATGATTAAATAAAATTTCATATACATCCACTGGCTTCCTATTTTTATATGATAAACAGAATTAAATCAGATACTGAAGTGAAATAATAATGTAAAATAGTAGAGATTACAAGGAAGACTGGCACTGTTCATTTGACAAGGAGAAACAACCGAGGCCTGGAGTGGGTTTTCCCAGGCATGCCTCCGGAACCTTGAACACATCCTCTTGTGTCTGTGATACCCTCCATGACGCTGTCTTTATTAGGGATGCCGCGTCTGCTCTTACCCTCCGTCTCCCCCGGCATAAGTGGATTACTAAAAATCAAGCGAGTAGAAATGCAAATCAGAATTTAAAGGTATATATCTTCAAAATTACAGTTTTAAGTAAGTGTGAGGAAAAAACTAAGTATATTTAATAAATTTAAAGATATCTAAAATGAAGATTGCATTACATGTATTAGTTATAAGCTTTGCTGTTGTTCATATTTAAAATTGCCTCAGGGTTCTCTTTCTTTGGTTTTAAAGGGCTTGTTGTTGTTGTTGTTGTTGTTGTTGTTGTTGTTTGTTCGTTCTTAAATTTTTATTGCTCCATCTCTTTGTGTAGGGTCATTTTCAATACAGCACTCTCATTAACTATAGATGGTAGTAGTGGTAGAAACACCTGCCTATGATGGTCCTTTTTGTTGACTCTTGATACAGTAACAGTCTAAGCTGGACTCATCTTCTAGTACATCTAGGGAGTGTGTGTGTGTGTTTTAAGCTTCACAGATCATTTTGATCAGCAGTCAAGTTAGGAACCACCAGTTAGAATTAATTTCCTTAAGATTTGCTAGTATATGTGATTCCTAGCAGAGAGAAAAATGGAAAACTTTCAAATACAAAAACTAGTGTCTCTATGGGTGATATAACCTCTCTTCTATTAAAATATTAAGGATATTTTTTCCTGCCATACTGTTAGTTGTCAAGATTTAGTGAAATCGTGGTTAAAAACACCTTTTAAGTAGATTGGGAAGATACAGAAGATAGAGTTGTGAGTCTTGAATTTGCTCTAGTGCTGCAAAGGAAAGATTAAACTGGACCAATATAATTAGGATAAACCATTGCATCTGCACTTGCAGCACAGCAACTGAATTGAGAACCAGCTGCAAAATGGTGACTAATCTCTGGCAAGCCCACATGAGGATGCAGTACAATACGCCAGCCTCAGACTCATGAGCACTTGTTTCTTCTTTCCACTGGCCTTTGAGCAGGTGATGTGGTGATGCAATCTGATTATGCTGCTGAATGCATTCTAACCGCAGCCAACAGTTGAGTCTCACGAGGGCTTTCACAAAAGACTTAAATAGATATTTCTTTTCTTATAATTTCAGCTTGAGGAGGGCCTAGGAAGACGACGTCCTTTGCCTTGTGCGGTGCCTGTAGTACTTTATAGTACTTTGTAATCCTACGTGTGAGAGGCTTTCCTTACTGCTCACATGTGAAATGAAAATGAGAAAAATAATATGGAAAGAAGCTCTTATTCAGAACTGTTCACAGCTACTTATAATAATCAATTAAAATCATTAAACTGCCCGCACTGTTTCACTCTCAACAAACAAGAATTTGTAACCAAAAGAGTGTATTCTGAAGGGAAAGCGGTGCGCTCGTAGTCAGAGAGGCCCTTCTAGCGGTGCGCTCATAGTCAGGCCTTCTAGGCTGTCACCTGTTCTGATGAGGTGATAGTTAACACTGTCTGCAGTAAAGGAGCTTACGAAATATTCAGCTTGCCTTGCATCTGAGCCCTTTCTTTTAATGATGGAATAGAATAATACTCTCTTCTTCCAGTGGAGTACAGGAGGTGACTTAGGCTATCAAAAAGCCATGTGTCAGAAAGTGTGCCATCTTTGAGAAGTGCTGCCAGAGCCAAAATAGTCGCAAGTATTTCTGCTGGGGAGCTGGAAAGAAGAATTCTTAGAACTCACCTGTTTAGATGAACCGTTGACATCCTAAAGTGTATGATAAAAGTGGTAGAGCTTTGCAGTCACAAGGACATGATTTCCACAAGGTCATTCAGCTATAGAATTGGCAAATTGTCTTTAAGAATAAAAGGGGAAACAAGATCTAAAGCCCCTTGCTTGGGTACTTCACACATTTGGTACCCAGAAGTGTGACTGGAAGCATGTCAGAAGTGAGCAAGCCTGCGCCTCACCCCATCACGTGGGAATCTGGAGCTCGGAGAGGATCCCAGGTACTTGTGCTTTAAGTCGTTTCCCTCCCTCACCCTTTTCCTATGAATTTAATACATGCCAAAATGAGACAAACACCAGCAACTATAGTACTATAGTACTAGAAGGCACTAATTATAAATCTATAATCCATACCACTAAGATTCCAAATATCAGAAAATTCTTCAGTATTATCAAGAGAAATAATTTCATAGTAATTGAGAACTTCCATGAATGGCATGATCAGACAAGATTCACAAAAGAAATACTGAGGAGTGGTACATATATAATCTAATCAATCAACTAGTTCCCTGATTACACTTCATAAAATTCTCATAGAAAAAAACCATAATTTCTATTATAGAAGGTAATTTTTCTATTCCTTTAATAAAACATCTCAAGCAAGGCAACTTACAGAAGGTGGGAGGGGGGGTGATTTGAGCAGATGACTTCTGGGAATTAGAGCCAAAGAAGGTGGAGTGGAGGTAGCAGGTGCAGGCATGGCAGCTGAAGCAGAGACTGATGTTGACAACTTGAACCATAAACCCAAGGCAGAGAGAATGAACTAGACCTGGATCCTAGGCTGGCACAACTCTTAACTCTCAAAGCCCAATTCCGACCATACATTTCTTCCAATAAAGTCACACCTGCTAACCCTCCTAAAACAGTACCACCAATTGGGACTGAGGACTCAGATGCCTGAGACAACAAGGGACATCTCCTTCAAAACATCATAGTTAATTGGCTTCTGTACTGATTTTGTGAAAGCAGCTCATTTGTTTTTCATACATTTCTAATTACATAGCACTTTTTCTTTTTTGAGATTATAATATAGTTACAGCATTTCTCCCTTGCCTTTACTCCCTTCTTATATACCCTTCCTTGTCTTTCAAATTGAAATTGGCATCTGCATTAGGCCCAACAGACTAGACCAAGGTACTGTTTACTTATACTTCCCGAGCTTTGGCTGGTTGGACAGTGTCCTAGAACCTGTGAACTGGTTGGGCTGTAAACAATTTGGTGAAGTGTAACTAGGGAACTAGTTGATTGACCAAATCATGTCTGTACTGCTCAGTATTTCCTTTGTAAACATTGTCCGATCATGTCATTGACGGGAGTTCTCAAAGTCTGCTCTGGCTTTGGAAACTGCCTGTTTGCAAAAAGATATTTGGTTTGGTTTGCTCAAATAAACTTTGTTAAAATTTTATTTTAAACTAACATATAAAACATAAAAGTTGTGTCTATTTTTAGAGTTAAATTAAAATTAAAAGTTGTATCTATTTATAGAGATAAAGCAATACTCTATCACATATATTCATTCTTTCTTTCTTTCTTTCTTTCTTTCTTTCTTTATTTATTTATTTATTTTGGTTTTTTTCAAGACAGGATTTCTCTGTATAGCCCTGGCTGTCCTGGAACTCACTCTGTAGACCAGGCTGGCCTGGAACTCAGAATCCGCCTGCCTCTGCCTCCCAAGTGCTGGGATTAAAGGAGTGCACCACCACCTCCAGCTATATTCATTATTTAATGTGTAATGTTTCATTCAGAGAAAACATTTACATTCTCAGGTAGTGCTTTGTTCCCAGCAGTGAAAAGCTTCAGGATTCTTCACTCTGAGCTTGGGAAACATGGGTCCTTGGTGTTCATAGTTACTCCATTGCACAGTACAGCACCAGGACTTCCTTAGTACCCCTTCCTATTTCATAGTCTCCATTAAGGCCTATTCCCAGCTCTCTCAGGTTCTTGTAATTATAATTCTCTCAGCTCTGGTGAGAGCAGCGTATTAAATTCCACATGTCCATATGTCGTACTTATTACCTGTACTATGACCTCTGGTTCTAGTCATATTACCATGAGTTGTATAATTATTTTGATGGCCAAAGTGTGTTCCTCTGTGCATATGTACCATATTTTCTTTATTCATTAGTAGATGAACATTTAGTTTGTTCTGTGTCTTGGCTCTTATGATTAAAGCTACAGTAAATTTAGGAGAACAGGTGCCTTCGACACACAAATCATGTGACTGCTGCATTATCTGGTAATTCTGTATTCACTTTTTTTGAGGAACCTTTCATAATTGATGTACTAATATAAACCATCTCTCACAGTGTGCAGATCTGCTTCTTCTATATCCTGGTGAGCACTTGTCTCTTGTCTTTTTGATAATACAAATTATTAATGGAGTGAGGTAAGACCTCACTGTAGTTTTATTTGTACTTTCCTAGTGCTTAGCAATGTTTAAGTTTTTTTGTATACACATTAATCATTGGAGTTGATTTTTAACTGTATGTTTAGGTGTCCACTTTCCCCCCTTACCTTTTGGCACTCCTGTGTATTTTAGATCCTACTGTCCTCGGATGCGTTGCTGTTACACGTTTTCTTCTTCTTCTTCTTCTTCTTCTTCTTCTTCTTCTTCTTCTTCTTCTTCTCCTCCTCCTCCTCCTCCTCCTCCTCCTCCTCCTCCTCCTCCTCCTCCTCCTCCTCCTCCTCCTCCTCCTCCTCCTCTTCCTCCTCCTCTTTTTTTTAATGATGTCTATTTGTTTTCTCCACTGCATAAAGCATTCAATTTTATATAATTCCTATTTTCTATATTTTGATTTTGTTACCAAAATATCCTTGCTCATTCTATCCCTGAAACATCTCCCTGTGTTTTCTTCTAGTCCTACTAATAGTTTCAAGTTTTAGTTTAAATTGCTAACCTGTTTAGAGTTGATTGCTTCTAACTGGTGAGAGATAGGGATCTACTTTGTGGCTTTGTATGTAGATAATCCAAATTTCCCAAAATGATTGATTGTAAAGACTGTGCTCATCCCAATGTACTTTCTTGGTATATTTGTTTAAAAAAATTGTTTGTTATAAATACTAGGCTTGTTCTTCTATTTCCTTGGTGTGTGAGTCACTTTTTATGCCAAGGCAATGATGTCTTGGTTGGGACTAAATTTAAGCTTAAGAAATTTTCTTAACATTTATATGTATCATAAAAACAAAAGACAAAGTCCTGAAGAATATGAAGGCATAGTGACCTGAGTCTAAGTGTGATGCCCTCTGGATTCTGAAGCTATGGAAATGTAACATTTAGAGAACCCAGAAGAATGGGTGGGTTGGATTTGCCCCTCCACCAATGATGTGTTTATGAACATCCTTGGAGCTGCACTTAAGAACCATTTGGAAATTACCTTCACAGATGCAGTCAAGATGTAGCCATGTACATTAGAGTAGGCCCTCACCAAGGAGTGCTATATTTATAAAAAGAAGAGAAAATATGGACAAGGAGGAAAATGTTGTCTGACAACAGACTCTGGAGTGATGCACCTGCTCACCCTGCAGTATCTACATTATAGGGAGCACCAAAGTGAGGAAGAGGAATGGAGGAGCCTGCCCGCCTTAGAGGCGCCGAAGATGTGGTCCTCCTAAGATGTGGTCCTTTGACACTTTGAGAGGACGAATTTATCATTTTAAACTATTGTTTCTGCTACTTTACTGTGACAGCTTGATAGGTTTTTGACTGAAACTTAAAACCTTATATATTATATGTGTGTGTTGAAATTTGTGTATTCTAAATCTGATAATGTTGTCAACTTTAAATTCTATCTAAAATGTCATAGAATCTGTCACATGCTTTCCCTGTGGAAACCCTAGTGACCCTTGCATGATTGCAGACCGTTGGGATTACTGCCGTTAGGGCCCATATTTTCTTTAAAGAGAAGCTCATGAATATATGAACAGCTGTTCAATGGTGGTGTTCAATTTTTGTCTGACATAGAAGAGACTTTTATCATCATAAGTACTGGATTCCTTCATGCTATCCCACCCGCAGGAAGACTACCATCCCCCTAAGGACAGTCTCTGTACAGAGTAAATGAATCAGCTGCTTTATCTCTCCATGATCTTTCGGAACTACCCTTGTGAATTTGGGATACCTGTTTCCCATTTTATTTTATAGACCTTCTCATATAAAACTGTGTACTAACCCAGTTTCTAGCTCTTGGGACTTTGATTGTGTTGTAAAATGGTATGAAGAAGAATACCAGTGTGGAACAAGTTATATTAGATGCATATTTAGTATGTGTATACATCAAAAGATTTTGAAGCAATTATTTGAACTTAAGTATAATACCTTTGGCACCTCTACATAAAATTAGGATACTTTTACCTGAGAAAATCCTAGGTCTGATACTACTCAGGTAAGAGGCAGTAGACAAGTTCTTTAGTGTATTTTAGCAGTAGTTTGCTAATTTATACAATTAAGAGGTATGCACATTTCTCAGAGCTTGAATAGTTTTTTTTTTGTTTTTTTTGTTTGTTTGTTTTTTTTTTGTTTTTTTTTTTGTTTTTTTTTTTGCTGGGGTGTAAAGGCACATGCCTTTAATCCCAGCACCCTGGAGGCAGAGGTAAGAGAAGTTTAAGTCCAGCCTGGTCTACAGAGCAAGTCCCAGGACAGCCAAAGTTACACAGAGAAGCCCAGTCTTTTTTTTTTTTTTTAAAAAGTTTCTCTGGATGCCTTCTAAATAGTGTCAATATATCAATATTCCTTGATAGCTTTCTCCATGTTGCTCCTCCACTCTTCCAACAACACAGTGGGCTACTGTCAGTTCTATTGTTAAGTGGTGACTATCGTACACTTAACTGTCCTCATAGGCCTGAAAAATCAGGGTGAAGAGCTGATATTAAGTACACAACCACTTAAATGCACGTAGAACTGAAACATTTGAGAATGGGAGAAAGCAGTTAACCACATGTAACAGGGCGAGGAAGTCCTCCCTTTGTAACTAATATTTGAGCTGAACATGGAAACATGAATATGCTAATGGTATACAGAGAGACAGCAATTGGGAGTTGCAGCTGAGGAGAGAACATGTGGAATGGCCCTTTGGAGGGAGCACAAAGCCCACTATGTAGAGAGCCAGAAGTGTGGCCACAGTGAAGTAGAATCAGCTCATACCAGACTCCATGCTCCCTGGGCATGTCTTTATCTTAGGATCAGTAGAACAGATCTACCAAATGTAGTTTGGTCAGACTCCACTTTCTTCCTTTGAGAGAACTGAGCCATTTGAGATGGAGGCAGGTTGCTTATCCATTTGAAGCTTTGTCATATGCTTGTCAAACTCAAGGAGCCATTCTGCCTCTTGAGTGCATGTCTCTCTCACCTATAAAGTAGACACCATCTTTTGAGCATGATATTTTGCCTGCTATTGTTCCTTACACACTCTTGACTCTGCCTCCAACTCCTCAGAACTCATTGGCCTAGTTTCTTCCCTTCCTACATCCAGGAGCATTCTAAACTCCATGATACTTTGTCCTTTAGCTGCTAGCTCTCCTTTGACGTGTTGTTTTGCCAATAATGTCTATTTTTTTCCCTCCAGTAATTCTCTGCATTGGTCTTGTTCCAGATTATATAATCACTAAAAATAGTGTCACCTCTGAAATAATTTATTTTAAGCCCAGAAATCCTACTTTCTGATACCAGTTTTGTCTCCCTTGGATCATTCTTGCCACCAGCTAACTCATTGAGAGCTGTCTGCTCAGTCCCTCATCACTTCCAGATATTATATCTATTCCAAAGCTTTAGTTGAAGCTGGCAATGATGCCATCAAGTTTCTGTTATTATGATCTCTTCCTGTTTTCTACTCCAAACAAACCAAACTTTCTTTTCTTTTTTTCTTCTTTCTTTTTTTGGCTTTTTCGAGACAGGGTTTCTCTGTGTAGCCCTGTCTGTCCTGGAACTCACTCTGTAGACCAGGCTGGCCTCAAACTCAGAGATCCTCCTGCCTCTGCCTCCCAAGTGCTAGGATTAAAGGCATACGCCACCACTGCCCAGTCAACCCAAACATTTTTAAAAAAAAAAAAAATCTTTATTTTTTCTTTTATTTTTGAGATTATAGTATAATTACATAATTTCCTTCATCCTATCCCCCACTCCCAGCCTTCTCTATGCTTTTCCTAGCTCTGTTTTCTATTCATGACCTCTTTTTTCATTACTTTTTGTTACATGAATATATGAATATATATATATATACATATATATATACCTATATATTCCTAAATATAACTTGCTCTGTCTACATAACGTTACTTAGATATATGTTTCTTGGGCTGATCATTTGGTATTGGAATTAAAGAATCCTATTTCTCACACTCGAAGTATTTCTTAGTTTCCTCCAATATTTTTGTAGACATCCCTTTTCAAAAATATTAAGTATTTCTAGAGAAAATTAAAATGATCTTATGGGTGTTCTGTGCTGTTGTTGTTGTCTTCATTGTTGTTTTTCAGTCTTGGGTGTTGAACTCAGGACTTTGTTCTTGCTATGCAGGTGCTCTGCTACTGAGCTGAATCTGCAGCTGCTTTCTTAGTACTATAATTTGTTGCTTTCCAACTATCTGAATGGTCATTTCTCTCTTGTCCTGCATTTCATCTGCATTTTTCATTCATAGAATCACTCGGGTGTGCTCCATAGGGCAGTATTATGAAATACTCTTGGCGGGCTCACATATTGAATGCTTGGTCCCAGATGATTGCAGCACTTTGGATGGTATTGGTATGGAAATATGAGATGTAAGGCCTAGCTAAAAGAAGTGAGTCTCAGGACATACCCTTAAAGGTACACCTGGTCTCTAATTTCTTTTTCTCTGCTTCCTATCTGCAGTTGGGAGCTGTTCAAGCACATTCTCCCATCATTTGGACCTAACCTTCTGAAATTCTGAGTTTAGAACCTTTCTTTTTCACTTAAGGAATCATTTCTTAAGCAATCATTTCACTTAAGCAATCATTTTGGTTCTCATGATAAAAAAGGGATTCTAATGCAAATACCAAAGATCTGAAATACTGTCTGGGGTTCTAGCTCTAGGAAGGCTGACATAATTAGCCAAGAAAATGCCTAGCAGGGACTTTAATCTCTCCTAGTGATTCCAACATGGAGTCAAGGTTAGAACACAGACACTGATGGACATGTTTGATGTTTCTTAAGCTTTCTGCTAGCACTTACTTCAAATGACCTTTTCCTGTAAAAGTAACTTTTACTCACCAGATGTAACTGTCATCTAGGAGGTTTACTGCTGAATAAGTTCACCCTTTCTAGCTCTTTCTGGACTCTGGATGGCTGGTTCAGCTCAGCCAACACGCTGACTGATTCAGTCTGGCTTCTCTCGGATTTTCACCAAATTGCTCTGCTTGACCTCAAACCAACTTTGGTAAGTTGTTTTAATCTTCTGGCTTCTTATTCTCTGGCTTCAACTACCTCTGCTGATCTGCACTGAAATGCCTCAACTCCACTGCACTGCACTCACTGCACTGACTCCCGACTGAATGACTCTCTTTCTGTGATGCTTTAAAATAGCCTCCCTTTCCTGTCTGTTCTCATGAAAGTTGGTATATCCTATCTCTGACTCTTCTGTCAAATCTTTCTCTGATTCATCACTCTGCCTGCCCCTCAATTAGATGCCATGTTCAAATATAAATGCTTCCTTCTACAAATTAATTCTACCTTCATTGTTTAGGACTAAAGGTATGTAATAAGAGTGCCTATATTCCAGGCAGATCACGCAGACCTAGGAAGCCTTTGGATGTGATTTCTTGCTAGAGCAGCCATGTTGCTGGATTAAAAATTCTCCATATTTTTTAATTACCATTAGCTTTATTTTTAGTTGAATTCATATTTTTATCATTGTTTTAGACTGTATCTCTATTTATTAACTAGAAAGTATACTGTGAAACAATATGTTATAGTATGCTTGCAGCAGCCTCATATATGCCATGTTCATATCTTGCTTGCATCAAGAGGCCACATCAAGTACACTCTATGCTGTTTATAGGATGATATAAAAGAAACCTAATGACACCTTGCCCAGATCATTAAGTGAGTGTAGTCTATGAATTCTGTGGATAAAAAGTAAGTATAGAGAAACAAATCTGGAAAGATGGATCAATGCACAGAGTACTTGCCATTTAAACATAAGGTCCTGTGTCCAGATCTCCAGAATTCTAGAGCATGTAATGTTGGGCATGGGTGTGTGTGCCTGTCATCCCATTACTCTCATGGCAAGACAGAAGGTAGAAGCAAAAGAATCCATGGAAGCTCACAGGCCAGCTATTCTGACAAACACAGCAATGAACAGCAAAGAAAAAAGAGAGATCCTGTCTTCTCTGACCTCTACATGTGTGCTGTGGCAAGTATGACCTGCATTCACACAAGCATGTACATACACGTACATGTATATACATACAATTATATATAAATATGCAAAAAATAATTGTTTTTTCCTCATATTTTCTATTTCCATTCTGTTTGTAAACTCTTCCACTATGCATATAAGCTTCCTCTTAATTTGATTATTGCTTTGAGTAGACCTTTTGTTGAGTAAGAAACTACTCCAAACTTAGAGGTTGAACTGGATAAACAATAAAAAAATAATGAGAAGAATGTGGTCCTAGCCAGTGAGAAATAAACCAGTGACATAAACAGCTATAAAACATTTTCTAATGAGTTCCTATTATGTTAATAACATGGGAAAATAATAGCTATTTCAGATGTTTAAATTTTTTATATTAAATTTTATTTGTGGCAGAAAAAATATAAATGACTGAAGTCATAAGACTTTAACACTGTGGTGTAAATTTACAGACTTCAACATAACCACCATTTTTTGGTAATCCAACATTCAGTCTGATTTTCCACCTCATTGAGAACATTCTCCAGCTGCTGCTGGGTGATTTCATAAATTGCATTCATGATCCTGGCTTGAAGTTTCTTTAAAGAATGTGGTCTGGATGAATACACACAGTTTTAGCACAGCCTCATAAAATACAGTTCAGTGGGATAGGTCAAGTTTAAAGTTGCACAAGGATTTCATAAACACCCTGAGTAGATGGGCACTAAAACGTTGTGTTATATGGAAAGATCTTATAAAAGGATGGCCATGGTCCAAAGGTAGATTAAGTTGGTCATCTATGAAACAGTTCCCACTACTGATGGTTCTTAATAGTGCCACCTGCTACTTCTTTCATATTAAATTGTGTGAAATAACACATTCTGTAAACTGATGAACTACGTATTTATTTAATAAACCCATCAATGAAAGAAACCTCTGTCAGAAGAAATAGAGTTATTTATTAGGCTCAAAAGGTCTTAAGCCAGAAATGTTAGGCATTTTTATAGACAAAGAGTGTTGTAATCTATCATTGTTTTGGTGTTTGGTGGGTTTTTTTTTTTTCACAGCAGTAAGTAATACACTATATCCAGTTGGTATGTTTGTCATTTATTTGGCAGGAGACTCCAAAATCCCTGGGTAGTCAGCTGGATGCCAAGTTAAGTCTCATAGAAAGACTCAGTGCTCTTAGTGATTTTTCTTTAGAAATTATAAAGCTGTAAGCATGCATTTGGGGGTGTTTTACTGATGTCTTTCCTGTGTTAATTTTATTTATTGCTTTATTGAGAATATCGGTCACCCAGCCATGATGGGGGCATTTTACTGATGTCTTTCCTGTGTTAATTTTATTTATTGCATTAGTGAGAATATCATTCACCCAGCCATGATTATTGCCACTATAGAAAATGTAGCCAAACAATGTAGATTTTATATTCCCAAATTAGAATTGTGGTTTTCTTGTTGGACTAGATATTGTCCATGTTTTGAAGTCACTGTGATGATGCAATGGTGCCCAGAAAACATTAGCAGCATGTGCCATTATGAAGTGTGGGCTGATGTGTTTCCGAGCACTGCACAGAATTAATCCCAAGACACTTTAATGCTACCAGCCATATCAATGAAGTTAAGTGTCCTGCTAAGATACTTCACTAAGTTTTAACTTCACTGAACTTTCAATGTTTATAGTGACACAACTCAAATGTTATTAGCAGAATTGTTATGAAGCTACTGTCAGGCTAAGTGGTAAAATTTTCTCCCTCCCCTAATACGTGGAATTGAGCTAGAGAAGTGGTTCTCAACTTGTGGGTCACAGACCCCTTGGAGGATTGTATTAAGATATCCCACATATCGGATATTTACATTATGATTTATCACAGTTATGAAGTAAAAATGAAATCATTTTATATATGGGGGTTACGACAACATTAGGTACTATATAAAGGGTCGCAGCATTAGGAAGGTTGAGAACTACTGAGCTAGAGACTTATACATGCCATGCAAGCGTGCTACCACTGAGCTATAGTTCAAGACCTTAAAATTGCCTTTATGTACTATTCTTGGTTTTATAATATTCGGCAGACTCTGAGTCAAGAATCCCTATAGGATGATGTTGAGCATGCTAAGTCAACATAAGCTGTTGGATTCCCCCTAATGTGGATGTGAATCTTCCCTTAGTTCCCAGAAATAGTCTACTTTCTGTACTTTGAGGTTAGAGCTAACTTTTATTATTAAGTGTTTTATTTCAAGAAGTTCAGGAATATTGGTAGCTATCCTTTTGAAAATGTCTTCTCTAATTTTTTAAGCCTTATTTTAGTGCTTATACCTTTAACGTTAATATGCTTCCCTGAATAGAAGTGTTTATGCACTTTATATGCAAAACTATATAATGTTATTACATATTTGAAGTTGCAGTGTGAATGTTAGAGACCAGTTGAGAATACAACAGTGGTTGGGAAGAGAGAAGATGATAGAAGAATGATACCAAGGTCTAGTTATGAAGGAGAAGTAGTTCTGGGGTTGATTTCATGATAAGATGGCAAAAGATAGTAATAAGGTACTGTATTTTACAAGATTAAAACAAAGGATTTTGAATATTTTAACCATAAAGAAATGATAGCTGCTTGAGGAAAGAGTTCATGATCTAAGCATGCATTGCACAATACATACATGTTTTAAAGCATTATAGAATGACTGGAAAATATGTCCAATTTTATGTAATAAGGATATTATATGCTACACTAACAAAACTGAAAAGAATTTATGTAAATGTGCATATAACTACATCTTAACCTGGAAAATATTCACTAAAAACATATGTGCTGATGTTTTTATAATGAAAAAATGACAAGGAATATTGCTAAAATTGGTTATTTTCCACACTACATTGAAATTAGATACCTAGTCTCTTATTCTCATGACGTCTCAGTTGACATTTTTCCTTAAAATGAAATAATTGCATATTATTTTCATTAATCCATGTCATATCTTTTGGTTTTTAAAACAAAATTACATGTTAGCTAGCTCTTTTATTTTCCATTCATTAATACTTGTTTTGTTTTTGAGACAAGATTTTACAATCTAGCCCAGACTAGCCTCAAACTCCTGTTCTCCTTCCTAACTTAGCATTCAGAGTTCTAGAAATACAAGCTTGAAGTACCCATTTGAATTCCTTGCAATGTTTTAAAATCTATATACATTGATGCAAACTTCATTGAAGTTTTCCATAATGTGCAGGAAGAATATAAGACACATGACTACTTACTATACCAAAACTTTTTCAGTTCAGTTGAATTGTATTTTTTTAGACTAAATATAAGATTACTTAACCAGAGATGTGGTTAATGGGTATATTGTTAACACTGTTATTTTCTCAGACTATGCTATAAAACAATCAGGCCCTATGAAAGTAATGGCATAAAAGTTTTATGAGAATATACTCAAGAAATTACTGTTTAGTAGACAATGATTTGTCTATGAAGAATAATTATGACTTAAATAAAGATGGTTGCAAGGTCAAAAAGAAAGGTTAACATTAGGTGATTGCTGACACTCCTGATAAGACGGATATTCTAGCTAGAAATGGCATGTAATTGGATCAGATTACAAAGAAACATTGGTATCAAGTAATTTTTATTATTTACAATACTTTACTCTTGCTGAAACTCTACTACAAGGTCTCACATATGTTGTGCAGGCCTTCACCACGGAGCTATAGCACCAGTTCTTAAGATAAATATAGTATTTTATGTATTCTTTAATAATGTCATGCATGCATACAATATATTCCAGTCATTTCTACTTTTATCCTACTCCATCCAGATCACCCCCATATGTTCTTTTCTACTTTATCTAAACTTTATTTGTTTATAACATGAGTTCAAATATCATGTGTGTAGGGTCATCTACTGGAGCACCACCAACCTACCAGGGTCCACCCCCTTAAAACCAACTCTCCTTCTCTTGATTCTCAGTAGCTTCTCAGTTAGATGTGGCGGCTGGGTGCCCCTCTCCTAGCCTTGCTAAGATGCTTACTGGCTTGACCTTGTATAGGTCTTCTTCAGGGAACCACAGCTTCTGTGAGTTCACGGTGCAACAATGCTGCAATGCCGACCGAGAAGACATAGCTTTTCCCTAGTCTTCCCCAGCTGCTGTCTCTTATAATCTTTCTTCCCCATCCAGGATGTATCCTCAGCTCATCACATTTGTGGATAAGCACTCCACGGATACTTGTTCCGTATACTTTGACCAGTTTTGAATTTCTATCTTACCCACTGTCTTAGTTTGAGTTTCATTGCTATCAAGAGAAACCACGACAACTCTTATAAAAAAGAAAACATTTAATTGGGGCTGGCTTACATTTTCAGAGGATCAGTCCATTATCATTGTAGCACACAGACATGTACTGTAGAAGGAGCTGAGAGTTTTGAGATGTGAGCCACAGGCAGCAAGGAGGATACTGTGTTCCATACTGGATATAGTTTGAGCCTAGGAGACCTCAAGGCCTGCTGGCACAGTGACACACTTCCTCCATCAAGGCCACAGCTCCTAATAGTGCCACTCCCCATGGGCCAAGCATTCAAACACGTGAGTCTATGGGGGCCATACTTATTCAAATCACCACACCTACTGTTCACTAAACAAAGATGCTTCTCTTATGAAGAATGAGAGCTATATTAATAATCAGTGGGGATAGAAGTATATTTAGAAAGCAATTTGATTCAATGTCCATTTAGAAAAAAAAATAGTAGACTTATACCTAAGACCTAAGATGATCTAGCCTTGTATTTTTGGCCAGGTTGAGTTTTTTCCTGTGAAACAAGCCTTAAATCTAAACAGAAAGCAGTTTGTCTTGAGGTCGCTCTAAAGGTATATTATGTAGAGATAAGTGTAATGTACAATTCTGCAGTATTTTAATAAGGTACACTATTAGTTTGTCATCCATGTTTCTTGACTAGCTACTAGAGGATATACCATACCTCACTCAGATACAGACCTTTCAGAGTGCATCCTGATTATCCAATAATTTTAATTTTTCCAAATGCTCCTTTACTAAATTTAGGAGAATTTGCAAACAATCATAAAGTACCTTCCATAGAATTTTTGCCATACATTTTGTTTCAAAGGATTTATGCTGTTGTTCGCAATAGGTCTTTCATTGCCTGACTATGACTTGAGAATCATCGTTGTATTTGGTTTCCTTTTGATAAAATTCTTTCCATCTCCCAATAAAAGGGAATCTGTGGTGTTTCTTCCAAAGAGCTGTGCTATTTGGCAAGAGAGGGGGTGGATAGCTTCTAAATCTTTTGGTAAAATGCATCTCATGTAATGCTGTGCTGTATTATCCAGTGTCTTCAGTACACTCCTGTGGGTGAAGGCTCATTGCAGCTGGGATTTCAGTGTCTTTAGTAGGTCGAGGAGCTCTTAACTCATCTCTCTCTAATTCCCACAGTGGATGTGATATGTCAGCAATGGAAAAGCTTAAACTTTGGAGGAGTCTGTTGTTGAACCGTTTTACTGAGATTGAGTCCTTTGAATTTCTAGTTCTATTTTGAAACAGATCCATTTCTTTTCTATAAGTTTAATTCTTGTTCTCAACTGTGCACCTCTCAGGTCACAGCTTTAGTTTTGCCAGTTTGATGACTTAAAGGCCTCTCACCTGCTGAGTGCCAAAGGAAGGCATTCTGCCTAAGTTACATCTGGTTCCTTAATGCCTTCAAAAGTTCAGTTGTTTTTATTCATTTTATTCCGATGTGTTCTTCAAATGATTGCTGGCAATAAGGATGTGTGGTTGTGCATGAGGGCCCTTGTTTACTTATTACTTGCTTTTCTTTTTAATGTGTCTATGAGCCTCCTTTCTGAAAATCTCATTTTCTTTGAGAAAGAACTACTCCCTTATTTATTATTTTTTTTATATGTATGAGTTTCTACCTGTTGTGTGGATCTATGCCTGCTGCTCACAGAGGCCAGGAGAGGGCATGATCGCCTGTAACAGTTAGAAGCCTCCATGCGGATGCTAGTAATCAGCCCTGGATCCTCTGGAGGGGCAGCCAGCTTTCTTAACTGCTGAGCTTCCACTACAGCCACATATGTAGCGGTTTCTTAATAGCTTCATGGATAGTGTCAGGGCAGTTCATGAAACACCAGAGTGATTGGTTCCTCGGTATAGAAAAATGGAAGTCAATGTGCCATTTTTTTTTGTGAAAATTTCCAAAATTATTATATTACCACTGCCCCCTTGCTGGCTGAATTGTGGCTTCCATTAACTGCTTGTATTGTTGGCCACCATGCATTCTGCAGTGGCAGGAGACAATCAGAAACCAACCCAGGGCAAGGTTTATTGTACCTCTCTGGCTTCTTGTCACCTTGGGTGTTCCTTACTTGTGTAAAGCTGCAAGAAATTAAAATCTCTCTCTCTCTCCCTCTCTCCCTCTCTCCCTCTCTCCTTCTCTCCCTCTCTCTCTCTCTCTCTCTCTCTCTCTCTCTCTCTCTCTCTCTCTCTCACACACACACACACACACACACACACACACACACACACACCCCTACACACCTACCCCTAGGGGAAAGCCCCATTGTCTACTGAGTTACACATTTGAATCTGCATCTCAGCTCTGTTACTTTTGCCCTGGGACTTTAGTGAGTTAATTAACCTCTCTGGGCTTCAGTGTTCTTGGCTATGAAATGAGGATGACGACAGAGTCTCTACAGGGCTGTGGTGATGTTAGCCTAAGTAATACACAGAGGCAGAGGCAAGATCATTGGGACTGGCTGGTTAGTTAGACTACCTGGAGTAGCTGAGCCCTAGCTTCATGGGAGTTCTTGTCTCAGTATAAAAATAGGAAATCATAGAATAGAGTAAGACATCTGAAAGCAACTTGGAGCCTCCACATGTATGAGTACATACATATGCACACATCTGCATGCATATATGCACTCCCATACATGCAAAAACATGCACATAGACTACACATACATACATGCTCTGAAAAAAACTTTATCATTATATTTTTATGGCTCATAAAATTATTTTTACTTTGTTTACCTATACATTCTTGTTCAGGAGACTCCTTTAATCTGGCTCTTTTGTCTTTTTATGTATAGTAACTGAAGAAAGAATGGGCAAGTAGATCAATTTTTTGATAAAGAACAAAACCATCATAGAGCATTTGCTTATTTTTGACTATTTTCTTTTTCTTGACATGAAGCCCGTTTCCTTGGCTTTATCTATTGTCTTTTTGTATGCCCTAATGAATCTGATTTAAAGGTCTCACCTTGTAGTTTAATGTAGGCTTTATTTATTTTTTTTTGGAATGGTGCTTCCTGTTTATTAAGGAAGATAGTCTAAGTTTATTGGGCCAGTTCTGTGGGGTGTGTCACAGTGTGAGAGTCCAGGAAGAGTACTTTATTCTAGTGTCCAGGGACTTGACCTCTGGAAGTTGCTAGACTTCCTCTTATTGTTTATAACTGATTCTTGTACCATTTAATACCTATTTGCTCACAAGGCATTACCTTTCTTTATACCTTTGTTTCTCTTTCCATAAAATAGAATGATGGTAGTATCCAATATCAGATGTATATGAAGATTGATTGAGATCATTACATGCAAAAGCCTGGCCTGACATTTGTGTACACTTGTCAATGAATATTACCAGTTATCATTATATGTACTTGAAGGAGATATAATGTACTCCTTTCTCTAATAGTCATCTTAAAGCAATGAGGAGACCTGGATCTTTGATCCTGTCAGTTAAGAAACTGGATTCTATATCCAAGGTAACAAAAACAAACAAACAAACAAACAAACAGTAACCTTTTTGTACAAATATAAATATAATCGTCTTGAATTGAATAAAAGTCTACAGTGAATATATATGGTGTAGAATTTCATATAAATGAAGTGTGCCAGTAGTGTGGTAATTTAACAAAAGATGGGCATACAAGCGTGCATCTGCTTAGATTCCCGAGGCTTCTAGACCCCATTAAAACAACAACAACAATAACAACAAAATATAAAGCTGTGCCTGAAATGAAAAATCTGTAGAGTATTAATCTGTAGTTAGTTATTGAAAACTTTAAGTTTCTTAAAGCTCTCTAATATTATTAAGGACTAGCGTAGACACTGGATGGCTTTAGTATACTTTCTAATTGTTTTTTCCACTATGAGGTCTGACTTGGAGATGAAGTGAGACAAACAAAATGGAGGCTTGTTCTCATGAGTCTTCTTTGCCAAAAATTAAGTCACTATGGCATTAACTAGTCACTAAGTTTACATCATCTCTATTTGAGTCAAATATCTTGCTGTGGTATGGATTACTAGCCAGTGATTCAAACAGGACCTCTTGCTATTTAATGAACTGTTGTTCAAAATCTACTGCAGTAATGAAAGTACAAAACAGTATGTTTTTTTGTTTGTTTCGTTTTGTCTTATTTTAACTTCCATTAAACACTGTGTGTCAATGAATGGTATCCTCCCTGGTAACTAAATGTACCGGGGCTCTCTTTTCTCTGTAGTGTTACCATTAATCTACCTTTTGGAGATTAGACCTAGGGCAATGAAATTTCTTTTGTATCTTTCTTTTGCTTTATTTTTTTTTTGGTAGACATAGACAAGCTCCTCAGTGGTTACGTTTCCCATATGCCATTGTGTTTTACCCGCGCAGTACTGATACTTGGTTTATGGCTACTGTGTACGGATGACTTGATATAGTGCCTATGAGCTTTGCTTGCTACCTGGAGAAGATGAGTACAGAGTCTGGGAAGCAGAGACAAAAAGGAGAGTTAAGTGCAGGGAATTCTTTTGTTTGATCTTCTACAAAGAAAGGCAGAGAATTTAAGAACAGTAATGAGAAATATACATGTCTTGGTACCATTATTCTTGGTACCAAAATATAAACAGTTTATAAGCTTTTAAAATAATTAAAACATTTCAGTGTTGCTTGTTAGATACCTTAAGTAATATAAATTACTTGGTTTTTAAAGTAGGATATTAACAGGTGGCTAATTTTCAACTTTGTATAGTAACTAAAGACATAGAAGTTCTGAGAGTGGCTAGATCAGTAGGCATTACAGATTTTATATTTCACTACCATTCCATTGCAGGTTCCTGAGGGACCTATCGTGTCTCAAAATTGTTATCTACAGTGAGATTTGACATTTTCCCCATTCTTAATACTTGTCATTTGGGTGTACACCTTAGCAGTTCTTGGTAGCCAGTGTAATGAGTGTTTCTTGGAAGTTAAGTAATTGGTTATTTGTTGCCCTGCTTTGTACTGTTGAGATCTTGACCGTGGTGTCATGGAGTGATGATTTTCTGCTCATATATCTATTTGAGGTTCTAAATGCCTCTAGTGTCTAATGCCAGTTTCTCCATCTTTAAGATGGAGCTTCATCTTAATTCATGGCTGTAGCTACATCTAATAAATTGTCTAACCCTTTTAAACTGTAATTCAGCTCATTTTCCTATTACAGGATTTCTTGGGCTTGGTCTCTTGAACATATCCCAGAGATTTTGAACGTTTTGGCTATGTCCACTGTTGTTTTGTTTTTTTCTTTTTGTATGTCTTTATTATTTCTGTCCTTGTCCTCCGTCTCTGCAAATCATTCTTCTTCCTGGTTTTGTGTGTTGATGATGTGTCCCATTGTGGCTCTTTAAAAATATTTTTTAAAAAAATGAAGTATAATTACATCATTTCCCCCGTTTTCTTTTCCTCCAACCCTTCCCATGTACTAATGTTCTCAAATTCATAGCCTGTATTTCATGAGTGTCTGTATGTGTGTTCCTAAATAGATACAACCTGCTCAGTTTGTGTATTACTTATATGTATGCAATTTTAGGACTGACTCTTTGATCTTAGATAATGAATCTAGGGGATTTCTCCTGGGGGAGACTTTTCCCATTCTCATCATCCTTGGTTGTCTATATTTCTTTGTCGGAGTTGAAGCCCTATGAACTTGATGTCACTGTTATCCTTGTTCAGGTCTTATTAGAAAGCCATGTTGGTGAAACTTCCTAAGTATAGCTTCTCTGATATATTTAGGAGACAAAGGCTCACAGCTGACTTCTTGTTTTTCTGGTTCTTCTAGCCTTTCTGCCTCCTTTTCTGCTTCTATCCCTGAGCCTTAGGCACAGTTGTGTTGTAGATGTATCAGTTGGGGCTGGGCATTATTTGATCACTTGTCTGCATCCTAACTGGTTTCTAGATGGGATTTTTTTTCAGCTATATGTGTAAACATAGAATTCCATGTATTATATATACTTTTAAGTAGATAAATAATATGATTAAGTCTCTGTGACTTTTTCCCATTATGCTTTTAATGAGATTGGTTGATTTAGTTAAGTTAAAATGTAAAATTATCATGAATCTTGTCATTAAACTAATACTGACTTGAACCATCTCTGTTGTATAAAATGGGCTCTGATACATATCATATTTATTAGTAAATGTTTGCTGACATGTCAAAAGTTATATAAAAGGCATTTTGTATAAAATTTATATTTCTAGTTAAAATTTCAGCCATTTATACTAAATTTTAATTATCAAATCTCTTTTGTATTTTTGTCCAGTTATTATTCTAAAAGTGTTTTCATTACATTTAACTCATGTATAAAAATTGATAGTAGGAAAATATACTAAAATATATTTGTGCAAAATTCTATTTCTTTTGAACATGTTTTTATATATTGAAATATTTTTAAAATTTTTAAAATATTATGTTTGTTTTCTAGGGCCTGGAATTGGATTTGGGGTGTTAATGGAGAAGGAGACTTATAATTAATTAACTCAGCAATCCTTTTAAATAGCTCATTATGTGCTACATGCTGAGCAAAGTGTTGGCTCTATAGAGGTACCCAAAGCAGACATAGTGCCTGTGTTTGCTCATCTTATAACCTCATGGAATAGCCAGCATTTTATACCTGCATGTGCCTATACTGAAATGCATGATGCTTATGCATATACGTCATGCATAAGTAAGTACTCATTTCACTACATGTAGTAATGAATAGAAAAAGAGGAGAAAAGGATGCCGTGTGAGAGTATTATAAAGGAGAACTAGTGTAATGGGAGAAGTTATAGAAATCCTCTCCAAGGAAATGATAATTTACTTATTTCATAGTGGCAATAGTTGTGTGCATGCGTGCACATATGTGTGGACATTCACATGCACATGTGGAAGTTAGGGCACAAATTTTATCAAATTGGTTTTCTCCTTCCACTCTTCTTTTGGGTTCCAAGGATCAAACTCAGATTGTCAGTGTTGTGGGTGAGCACTTCATCACCTAGATTATCTCATCGGCTCTGGAAATGATGTTTGATACCTTAAGGGTGAGTCATGATTACCTGGACACAGAGTATTGTAGGGTGGTGATACAGCAGGCACCAGTGCCTTGAGGCTGTAATTCTTTTGGCTCCCTCCAGAGGCTAATAATAGAGTATGGATGCTGTCAGTGAGGAGAGGGGCAGAGTGTGGGAGAGTGATGGAGAACAATGGGTGAGCCAGCACATGAGGCTTGTAGGACTGATGTTCTTCTACAGAGCCAGAGACTTGGGGGATGATTTTAAAGCAACATGTGCTTTCTAAGAAGACATCATTGATATGAGAGGAGAGAATAGGTAGGAAATGGCTTCCCAGTAATGAGTAATTTAGAAAAAAACAAACAAACAAACTAGCAGCAAATGGAAAAGAGGCTTCTCTGAAGTACTGTTACTTACTGAGCTCAACACTTAGAAGCAGAATCTCAGAAAAGGGAATTTAAATGATGATCAAATTAAAAATCAGGTAAATCTAATGGATTTTAATGTCTATTTTTATACAATAAGCATAATGATGAAAATTCTTAGTTTGCCAATAATTCCTTTTTTCTCTCTCTCTCTTTTTAACAAGGCAGTTCAGACTGGACCAGAACTCATCTTGTAGGCCTCTTGGCTCAGCTTCTTTAGTGCAGAGATTACAGGTGTGACTACCTGATAAATATTTTTTAATATAGATAGGAATTATTCTGCCTTACTAAAGTTGTGGTTGTAGGTTTTCCTCCAAGATCCATGACTTTACCAGTCCTGAGTAGTTGGCTAAGTTTTCCTCTTATTGAATGGCCCCTAAGTCCAATTGGAGAGCTGCTGGTTACCACCAGCGTATGCGTGCCACTACTGCACTGTTAGAGGTATCGTGCTGTGCTTATCATTATTTGGTGTATCGGCATCATAGCTGAGTAGGACTGTTCATTGCTTTCATCCATTGGAAGTTTTCATGGCACCTTCTGCTACTCTGAATGATAGTCCTCAGGAAGATATTTTCAAATCAGTTCCAGCTCTGGGGCCTTTGTGGTCTCTGCCTCTGTAGTGCATGTTCTCTTCAGTAATCAGTGAACTTGCCTTAAACCTCTGGGAGGGAACCAAGGGTAAGAAAAATAATCTATAACATTTTGTGAGTCTCTTGGACAAGCCTGACCAACAACTTACAAAAGGGCTTCTCATGCCTGGTGTTAAAGTTTTAATTAGAGGATTTTTGGCTCTTGGACGTAGTATTGTTGTCCCAGATGGAAAAATTTTAACTACATATGATATTTACACACAGACTTAGATATGTTGTAAGTTTTTTTTAAAATGGTTACTTTATCCTCCTTGCTCCAATGTTTATTTCCTTCCTTAACGTATTTCAAGCCTGCTCACGTTTCCCTGTTTCCCTGATCAGAGCACTTGTACCCTGCTATTCCCTTCCCTATTGCTCTGCCGCCTGTCACCTGTCACCCACCACAGCAACGCCCCTTTCATGTTTACTTTTTGCTTTCTGCTGTTACTCCAGGATATGTACTCAGGTCCACAGATTTGGAGCTGGGAGCCTCAGATGCAAGAGAGTATTTGACATTTTTCTTTCTGGGTCTTGGTTACCTCACGCAATATATATTATTATATGTTATATATATTATATTATACACATTGTATAATATATATGGAGAAGGATGTCAATGATTTCTTTTGAGCTGTTTTTTGTTTGGTTTGTTTTGGTTTGTTTTGGTTTGGTTTTGTTTTTTTTGGTTTTCTGAGACAGGGTTTCTCTGTAGCCCTGGCTATCCTGGAACTCACTCTGTAGACCAGACTGGCCTCAAACTCAGAAATCCACCTGTCTCTGCCTCCCAAGTACTGGGATTAAAGGCTTGTGTCACCACTGCCCAGCTTTTGAGATGTTTTATTGCTTCTTTCCTCTGATTTTAATTATATATTGTGACTTTATTTTGAAAAACAGCTGCTTATAGGAGGTACTTATCAATGATAAACTGGGAATGGTCTTTGCGTTAGCAAAGTCCATCTCAGTTCTTTGCTCGGCTCTCTGCCATTCCGAAGGCATTGTATTGTCTAGGATATTGGCTTCTGGGGCATAGAAAGAACTCAGGGCTGAAAACAACCAAGTAGAAACAAAGAGAATGATACAAAGAATCAAAAAAAGGCAATAACTGGTTCTTTGAAAAAAAAAAATGAACGAGATAGGTAAACCCTTAGCCAGACTAACCAGAGAGCACAGAGACAGTGTCCAAATTAACAAAATCAGAAATGAAAAGGGAGATATAACAACAGAAACTGAGGAAGTACAAAAAAATCATCTGATCTTACTACAGAAGCCTATTCTTAGCCCAACTGGAAAATTTGGATGAAATGGACAATTCTCTAGACAGATACCAAATACCAGAGTTAAATCAGGATCAGATAAGCCATCTAAACAGTCCCATAAACCCTAAAGAACTAGAAGCAGGCATCAAAAGTTTCCCAACCAAAACAAAAAACAACAAAACAAAACAACCCAGAACCAGATGAATTTAGTGAGAATTCTATCAGACCTTCATAGAAGACCTAATACCAATACTCTTCAAACTATTCCACAAAATAGAAAAAGAAGGAACTCTACCCAGTTCATTCTATGAAGCCACATTACTCCGATACCAAAACACACAAAGACCCAACAAAAAGAATATTCCCTTATGAATATTGATGCAAAAATACTCAATAAAATTCTTGCCAACCAAATCCAAGAGCACATCAAGGCAATCATTCACCACAATCAAGTAGGCTTCATCCCAGAGATGCAGGGATTGTTCAATATACAGAAATCCATCAACGTAATCCACTACATAAACAAACTAAAAAAAAAATGATCATTTCATTAGATGTTGAAAAAGCATTTGACAAAATTCAACAACCCTTCTTCTTAAAAGTCTTGGAAAGATCAGGAATTCAAGGCCCATACCTAAACGTAGTAAAAGCAATGTACAGCAAACCACTAGCCAACATCAAACTAAATGGAGAGAAACTTGAAGCAATCCTACTAAAATCAGGACTAGACAAGGCTGCTCTCTCTCTCTCTCCCTATCTATTCAATATAGTACTTAAACTTCTAACTAAAGCAATTAGAAAACAAAAGGAGGTCAAAGTGACACAGGTTGGAAAAGAAGAAGTCAAACTATCACTATTTACTAATGATATTTACTAATGATCTTATATTTAAGTGGCCCCAAAAAACTCTACCAGAGAACTCCTCCAGCTAATAAACAACTTCAGAAAAGTGGCCAGATATAAAAATAACTCAAACAAATCTATAGTGTTCCTATACTCAAAGAATAAAGAAGCTGAGAAAGAAATTAGGGAAATGACAGCCTTCACATTAGCCACAAACAATATAAAGTACCTCGGTGTGACTCTAACCAAACAAGGGGAAGAGCTGTGTGACAAGAACTTCACGTCTCTGAAGAAGGAAATCAAAGAAGATCTCAGAAGATGGAGAGATCTCCCATGCGCATGGATTGGCAGGATTAATATAGTAAAAATGGCCATGTTAAAAAAAAAAAAAAAATGGCCATGTTGCCGAAAGCAATCTGTAGATTCAACTCAATCCCCATCAAAATTCCAACTCAATTCTTCAGAGTTAGAAAGAGTAATTTGCAAATTCATCTGGAATAACAAAAAACTCAGGATAGCCAAAAACTATTCTCAACAATAATAGAACTTCTTGGGGAATCACCATGCCAGGACAGGGAAGTGGGAGTGGGTGGGTTGATGAGCAGGGAGAGTGGGGATGGGAAAGGGGGTTTTCTGAGGGGAAACCAGGAAAGGGGATAACATTTGAAATGTAAATAAAGAAAATGTCTAACAAAAAAATAGGTAAGTAAAATAAAATAATAAGTAAACCATAGGGTCTTAAGAAGGAGAGAGAGAGAGAGAGAGAGAGAGAGGGGGGGGGGGAGAACTCATTTCATTTCATTGAGCTTACTAGAGGGCAGGTCAGAACAGATTGAGTTATCAGGAAAAGTACTGTATCTTTCCAAAGCAAAGAGAGTTTATTTTATTAGATTTATGATAGAAACTTGTGCAAGTAGTTGAAGGAGAGTTGAATAACATCAGTCTCATCTATTGATGAATGCTGTTTCCACATTTTCCACTGGCCCTTCCCAGGCTCTTACTTCAGACTCTGGGCCATGGACGCTTATGATGGATCATTATTCTCTTCTTTTCCTGGACTGTTTCTTCTCTCCTCACTTACCCAATTGTCTTCAGCACCAAGATCTACTTTGAAGCACATCATGAAAGTTGTCTTTCTCACAACAGATGATCATTTCTTTTCCAAAAACTGCAGTCCTGGTGACACCAGTGGTGTTGTATATGAATGCCTGGCTGTCCTTGTCATTTGCATGTAACTTGAATTTGAACTGTTTCTTTGAGACATCACTGTGGAACTGAGTAGAAGAAACATGACAAACACAATAATGATGATGGTGGTGGTGGTGGTGTTAGTGGTGGTTGTGATGGTGTATATGTTAAACTTTGCAAAAATCAATTAGAAAAGTGAGACGGGAACATATTGAGGCTAAATGAGTTAGTAAGTCTAAGAGTTAATTTAAATATTAAATTAGCTGATAACTTGAACTGAAAGCAAATGTACAAATTCATAGTTCCATTTTAACTTGTTTACAATGTCCCTCTTGCCCCAGCCTTCCCCAGGATGGGCAGTTTTAATGTGCTAGGCTGTAACTCCTATTGCTTTCAAGTTTGTATTTCATATGTGTTGCCTCAGTCTGTATGTGCTGTCTTTGCATGAGCTACTAGCGTGGTAAAAGCCTCTTGTTCATGCTTATCACCTTGTGAAATAGTTACCTGTACTACAGTTAAATTGGCCTTAAAGGGAAATGAGTTTAACTTCTCTAGATGGAGACTAAAAACATAAGAGACAAAGCAGCAGGGACCAAAATGATGTGATGTAGAAAGTGGCCCCATGCCAGACAGATGTCCTGCCCTTCAAATGAGGCACACGTTCTTTATCTGGACCCTCTAGAACTCTAGAAAGGCCACCATGTTTAACCAGCTTGACTTATAACTTGGAGTCAGTTTACAGGAACAGCCCTTACTGCCACTGTCAGATATCCAGGTCTTCTAGAATTAAAAAGGTCTTTAAAAATGTTTCTGCTGCTTTTATGGGAAGGGTGTGCATATGTGTAAATTGTTGCTTAAAGATACTGCCATATTTACTTTAGGTATTATGTACATATCGAATTGGAAAGGCTGTTGAATGCTAAGACCTTCAATATATGATGCAGCCATGAGGACTCATTCCTAAGTATTAGCTAAGGAAGGAAATTCTAGTGTTATATGGGAGTCATTTCAGAAATACAAAGCTGTACAGTGGCATTTCAGTACCTGCCCTATGGCGGGGGAAACTAGCCCACATTTGCTTGTTATCAGTAGCTGGTGGAACTTGTCATCTAAACCATAAAACAGAATAAATCTAATATTTTATTTTTACATAGTTGTTAAAATGCTCAAAACCAGAGGTTCTAGAAGGGCCAAATACAGTTAAACATTTTATTTCAGCATTAGTTTGTTTTTTTTTTTTTTTCCTCTTTGATATTTTATTTTTTTTTTATTTTTATTTTTTAATTAGGTATTTTCTTCATTTACATGTACACTTTCCCTCTCCCATTTTCCCCTCCAACACAAACAAACGAACAAACAAACAAACACAAGAACAAACCCCTTCTGCCTCCCCCCTCCCAATGCCTGTCCCCCCACCCTCTCCCACCCATTGGCCCTGGCATTCCCCCACACTGGGGCACAAAACTCTCACAAGGCCGAGGTCCCTCACTCCTATCGATGATCGAATTTGCAATCCTCCACCACATACCTGCTGCCAGTACACTCAATCCCACCCTGTATAGTCCTTGATTGGTGGTTGGGTCCCTGGGAGCTCTGAGGGTACTAGTTAGTAATTGTTGTTCGTCCTAAGGGGCTGCAAACCCTTCAGCTCCATAGAACCTTTCTCTAACTCCTTCATTGGGGACCGTGTACTCAGTTCAATGAATGGCTGTGAGCCTCTACATCTGTATTAGTCAGGTATTGTCAGA
>JADRCD010154650.1:0-10728 GCA_019843815.1 Montemys delectorum | reverse complement strand
CAGAGAAACTTTGTCTCGAAAAACAAAAAAACAAACAAACAAACAAAAAAAATGTAATTGTAGACAAAAATATAATCTAAGGTGGGCTCCAGAGGACCTGGGTTCAATTCCCAGCACCCACATGGTGGCTCACAGCTGTCTCTGAGTTTAGTTCCAGGGATCTGGCACCCTCACACAGACATGCATGCAGGCAAAACACCAATATACATAAAATTTAAAAAAAGGGGGGGTGCTGGAGAGATGGCTCAGTAGTTAAGAGCACCGACTGCTCTTCCAAAGGTCATGAGTTCAAATCCCAGCAACCACATGATGGCTCACAACCATCCATAATGATATCTGATGCCCTCTTCTGGAGTGTCTGAAGACAGCTACAGTGTACTTAAATATAATAAATAAATAAATCTTTAAAAAAAAAAAAAGGTAATTTAGGATAGACACACACACTGGTGCTCAGATCAGCATCAGGTGTCATCTGTCCACCTTGTTTACTGAGTCAGGGACTTTTCATTGGCTTGGAGCTCATCAGTTTGGTTGGCCTGGTTGTCCAGCAAGCCCTGGGGATCCATGTTCCACCACTGCCCAGCACTGAGGTTACAAATACATGCCACATACTGAGTTTTAACATTGTTTTTATGTTTGTTTACTCATTTACCCATGCGTCTGCCAGGGTGTGTGTGTGGAGGCCAGAAGACAACTTGTGGGAGTCAGTTCTCAACTTTCCAGGGAAAGTCTGTGGGTTGAACTTAGGCAGTTAGGCTGGGCAGGAGGCCTCTCATATGCCGAGCCATCTCAGCAGCCTCCACTGGACTCTTTAAATGTTGTTCCTGGGGAGCAAATTTGGGCCTTCATGTTTGCCAGGCAAGCTCTTTATTGACTGTTTCATTGCCTCAGCCCCTGAGGACTTAAATTTAAAAAAAAAAGATATAATGCTAAACGTATAATCCCAAAAGTACAAAGTCAGTTAAGTATGGACTGTCCCATAGTTTACATTTTAACCTTTCTTGAAAGGTTTTGTCAAAAAAAAAAAAAAAAAAAAAAGGCACAGACAAGCTGTAGACTGGGAGAAAGAGAACTCATAGCTCAAAGAAGCCAGAACCAAGAAGACTGCCTGGGATCCCATTGATGTGAAAGTTCCAGAAGAGGAAATCTGGAGAAACTCCAAGCAGGCCACTGGTGGGCCTGGGGCTAGTCTGCAGACAGAAGTGACTAATGGGGTCAGTGACAGGCAGTCCCTGGCTGATAGGAATTGGTAGGGCAGTGGCCCTGCTTGCACAACTCCATGATTTTATCACATGAGTACTTTTTTTTCCTTTTTAAAAGATTTATTTTAAATTATGTGTGTGTGAGTATGTGGACTCGTGTGCATGTGCTCAAAGAGGCCAGAAGAGGGTGTTTGGAATCCCTAAAACTGGAGTTAATGGATGCAGAAAACCGAACTCTGGAGGAGCAGTGTTCTTCACCACGGAGCCATCTCTGTAGTCTATTCCTACCCACACCCCACCTTTCTAAAATTTTCTTTTTATAGCCCATGGACTCTTAGTAATCCTGCCTCAACCTCCTAAAGTGCTGCGGTTACAGGTCTGGGTCAGTGGTGCCACATTCACTCAATGTGAATTATAGCTCAGCAGAGCTGTGGGTGTTTTGTTATAAAAACTCAGGGCAGGGGCTGGTGAGATGGCTCAGTGGTTAAGAATACCACTGAAGGTCCTGAGTTCAGATCCCAGCAACCACATGGTGGCTCACAACCATCCATAACGAGATCTGATGCCCTCTTCTGGAGTGTCTGAAGACAGCTACAGTGTACTTACATGTAATAAATAAATCTAAGAAAGAAAGAAAGAAAGAAAGAAAGAAAGAAAGAAAGAAAGAAAGAAAGAAAGAAAGAAAGTCCACCTTCAGGGCAGCAAGGGAGGATGACTGAGATTGTGTGAGGTTCTGGGATTTGGTGGTGGGTGGATTCCCAGCATGGACTCTGATTCCACATGCATCAGGGCTTCACATGTGGGTTCATGTTCAATGCAGTATTTTCTGTAGGGCTAGGAAAACGGTTCAGTGGGTAACAAATGTGAGGCTTGTGTTTGATTCAAAGCCATGCAGTGCTTGTTTTTAACTCCTGTGCTGGGAAGGCAGAAGCAAGAAGATCTCGGCCTCCTCGGCCAGTCAATCCAGTTAAAACAGTGAGCTCCAGATTCCCTGGGAGACCTGTCTCAACACAGAAGCTGGAAAGCAACAGTGGAAGACTTCTCTGGCGTCCACATGCTCATGCATGGATGAGCATCCCCTCTCCCCACTCAACCTGCAATCTCACACAAAATACTTCCTGTACAATTCTTGAGATTCCTTCTCGGGTTTTCCTGTGGCTCAGATAGTGCTAAGCAAGCTCTGAGCTGTGTCTTTAGCCTCAAAGACACTTTTGAGTCTTGAATGAAACAATAATAAAAATAACAGCAACATTTGTTTCAGCCTGAACCTGGGTTACATTTGGGAAGTGTTTTCACCGGGCTTCTGCCATGTAATGAACCGGACCAGCCCTGAGGGCCCATATCACCTAATCCCCACCTGCTAGGGACAGAGCTGAAACTCACTCTGAAGCACAAGGGTCACCACTTTCTTCACAGCGCCCATCTCGTTCGTGGCCAGGCACTGGTACCGTCCTGCGTCGTCCATCTGCAGATGGCAAGGGGCGGGTGCAGGTGCTTAGGTGAGGAGGAGGGTCAGTTGGGCACAGATAGGCGACTGTACTGAGACTCACGTGGCTGGGAAGGGATGTAGGGTGGGTGGTGGACCGGGAAACAGGAGTCCTGTAACAGCCAGGGCCCCTGAGGCTATTCCTCAGCTATGCGGAGAATCCAACCCCTCTGCACTCAGAAGCCCAGTGGTGAGGAAGGGCGGGGCTTGTTGCCCTGGGCAGAGTCCTGCAGCTTCTAGACGCCTACGGGAACTATTACTATTGCTCTGCCATAGGGATTTGGAGCATACTTAAAAATTACTTATGTATTTATTATTTATTGGGTGTGAGCGTGTGTGCTTGTGGTGTGTGTGTGTGTGTGTGTGTGTGTGTGTAAGTTCAAGCACATAGAGGCCAGAGTTTACCTTTGGGAGTCATCCCTTAGCTCCTATCTATCCACCTTGTTCTCTATGGCCTGGAACTCAACAAATATGCTAGGCGTGGTGGGCCAGGAGGCAAAGGGTCATCCTGTCTATTTCCCCAGGGCTTGGATTATTTGAGCTCACAAGCTCAGCTTTTTAGATGTAGATTCCTGGGATCAAACACCAGTCTTCTAGAATCATGACAAACATTTTGCTGACTGAGCCATCTCCTTAGCCCATGCCTGGTACATGTTAAAGCCTAGGACTAAGGTGTTTGCACTAGAAGGTGCAGTTTACGGGGTCCCTAGCACCACCATGCAGGGGCTTTGACACAGCATGGCTAAGGACACTGTCTACACAGGATCCTGTCCATGACTAGTCTGTGGTGATGCAGGGAGACACCTTCATTCTTTTCTGTAGACCAGGCTGGCCTCGAACTCAGAAATCTGCCTGCCTCTGCCTCCCAAGTACTGGGATTAAAGGCGTGTGCCACCACCGCCCTGCCCCGCCTTTTTTTTTAAAGATTTATTTATTATTATATGTAAGTACACTCCAGAAGAGGGCATCAGATCTCATTACAGATGATTGTGAGCCACCATGTGGTTGCTGGGATTTGAACTCAGAACCTTCAGAAGAGCAGTCAGTGCTCTTAACTTCTGAGCCATCTCACCAGCCCCATCTGTCTCTTTTTTAACACTTATTTTTATAATTTATTATTTTTTTAATGTACATGTGTTTTGCTTGCATGTATGTCTGTGTAAGGATGTCAGATCCCCCAGGTGAGGAGTTACAGACAGTTGTGAGCAGCCATGTGGGTGAACCCTGGTCCTCTCAAGCAGCCAGTGTTCTCTTAACCGCTGAGCTATCTCTCCAGCCTCATGATACCCATCTTTGATCATTGTTTGCATGGTTCCTAACTGGGCAGATCCAAAGCCTGTGATGACGTGGTATCTGGACTGACTGGTAGGTTTCAGTGTCCCTAGCTGCCGGAAGATGGGGTGCAGGTGACAGCTGCAAAGGGAGCTTCCTCTAGGGAGTGGGCTGTAGAGAATCGGACAGTCAGCCTCCTGCCTGCATGTGGAGGGAAGTTCCTTCTAGACTGTAGAGGGTGGTGCTAACCTAACGATCTTCTAAACCACTGTAAAAAGCATAGGACTGGGCCCGCCTTACCCTGGTCCTGAGGATGGTCAGGGAGCCGTTCTGCAGCTGGAAGTGGAGGCGGCTGATGGGCAGTGGAAGGCCATCTTTGGTCCAGTGGATGTCTGGAGCTGGGTCTCCACGAACCACACAGTGTAGCTGGATGCTGCCCCCTACAGGTTCTACCAGGTAGGAGAAGGCTTCCCCTTGTAGGACCGGAGCCTCTGTAAGAGCCAACCCAAAAGTAGCCAGGAGTGAAGGCTCTGGTAGCCCATCACTCCATCAACCCACTACCAAACTCTGTTCAGCCCCTGCCTTCTCTCTGAGCACTAAAGGAACCCTTGCTGACCCAGCATGGCTGTGCACAGGGCAAACAGCTTCTGTGTCCTGGGTTGATGTCTATAACCTGGCACTGGTCACCAGGTTCTTTGATTGATTAGTGATGCCTGAGTAGATGCAGGAAGGAATTGGTCTTAGCTGTATCTGCCATACTGGTCCACACAGATAGATCGCCCCAGCTGCTGACCACACTGCCAGGTACTTTGGGAAAGAACCGTAGGAGCTGGAGTGGTGGGGCACCTGTTGGACAGAAGCTAGGGACTCAAGTCTCCAGGCACGCTGGCTGGCTGTTCTGTGCTGGCTTCTGTGGTTCCTGAGATCGAATTGATCCAAAGCCGTACAGACCCAGTGCCGTGGGCTACATTGCCTCCCACAAGGCCCACGCAAAGCTAAGCAAATATCCCAGTGTTCTGAGGACATGCCAAGGGGACAACAGCGGGAGACTGGGAAGCACTGGCCGTACTCTGGCCCCAGAGGCCTCCAACTCCCCAGCACTGACCTCCCTCCCCCAGGGATGTGTTTATAGAGTAGAACTCGGGCCCTGGCAGTGTATAAAGTCCCCGCCCCCGGGGCTCCCAACATGCACGGGTTGAAGAGTCACTAGTCAGAAGGCAGGAAGCTGGTTTCTTAAACAGCAGGAAATGGGGAGGGTTTCAGAAAGGTTATGGAGGAAGATCACACGAGCTCCCATCCTACCTACCCTTCACATGGACGAAGCTGACAGCCTGCACACGACCAACTCTGTTCTCAGCCCAGCACACGTACGTGCCGCTGTCCTCTCTGGTGACGGCTGCCCGCTGCAGTGTGCTACCCCCGTCCTGCTCAGACACCCCCTCTGTGGTGGAGAGAGAGAAGTCCACAGCTCTTACTCTGGAATAAGGGCCTCTATCCTTGGACGTTCTACAGAGGCCTGTGCATCCGGAAGGTGCTTAACAGGGATGCAGAGACGAGTGACAGGGTCCCTTCTCCATGGACGGCAGCCTGACTGCGGGGGAGGGGGAGAGGGGCACAAGCCATAGAGGATCTGGCCAGAGAGTTTGCCTGTTTTGTGATTTCCAGGTGACAGTCAAGCGTAGGCCTTTGGGGGACTATTAACATAAATAATCAGACAAAAAATTACAGGCCTGTGATCCAAGTGCTTGGGAATGAAGATAGTAGGTCTAGGACCTAAAGGCCAGCCTGGGCTACAAAGAACCCTGTGAGTGCTCTGATTGGCTAGACTGACTGGCTGGTGAGTCTCAGAGTTATGCCTGTCTTTGCCTTCCCAGTTCTGGGATCACAGATACATGCCACTATATCCAGCCTTTCCTGTGGGTGCTGAGAATTTGAACTCAGGCCCTCTGTAGACACTGTCCTTCCTCCCTGTGGGTCAGACATAGTCTCCATGGCAGACAAATACAGGACAGTGTATTTCTGGGTTGGGTCATCTTATCCTTGGTACCTATGCTTTTCTCTGTGTCATAGAAGTAACTGAGACATCTACTGTCTCTCTTGCAAGGCACACAGAGAAGCTGTCTGCAGGTGCACCCGAGTGCTCAGTAGGCCTGGCCTTACACTTGGGTCATGTACTCTACAGCAGAAAATGCCATTTCCAGGGGAGAGCACCCAGCGACCCACTAACAAAGCAGACATTGGTCAAGTACCTACTGTGTACTCTGAACCCCTGTGTTCCCCTGCTGGGTCTCAGAAGGGACGGCAGAGTTCCCCCATGGGAGCAACATCTCTGGGCAAGAGCATTGACATCCCTCTCCTGACCTGAGGTCTCAGGGGCTGAGTCTTTTGTTCAGATGGCTTCTTTTCTTTTTCTTTCTTTCTTCCTTTCATCCATCCTTCCTTCCTTCCTTCCTTTCTTTCTTTCTTTCTTTCTTTCTTTCTTCCTTCCTTTCTTTCTTTCTTTTTTTAAGATTTATTTATTATTATACATAAGTACACTGTAGCTGTCTTCAGATGCACCAGAAGAGGGCATCAGATCTCATTACAGATGGTTGTGAGCCACCATGTGGTTGCCGGGATTTGAACTCAGGACACTTGGAAGAACAGTCAGTGCTCTTAACTGCTGAGCCATCCCTCAGATGGCTTCTTGCTAGCTCTAACATACAGCTCAGGGTGTGCTCACAGGCAGGCTCCTGTGTTTGCTTGTGTCCCAGGGCCTGAAGGACCATCTGCCACCCCCCTCTGCTCTACCACACTGGTCTCTCAACCCTCCTTCCCCTTCCACCTCTCCAGCCCCATCCCTGATCACCCCTGACTCCAGGAGATCTAGACCTGTGACAGGCTGGTCGTTGATGGTCCAGCCAATGCGGGGTGTTGGGCTGCCCCTGGCCACACAGCGAAGCCATAGCCTGTCCCCAAGGCGCAGGCTGCGGTCCCCAGGCAAGGTGGTGAGGACAGGCATCGTCAGGATGGTGAGATGCACACGGCGGCGGGCACGGCCCACGGCATTCTCTGCAGTGCAGACGTATGTGCCTGCATCCTGGCCCTGTAGGGAGAGGGAGGTTCAGGATGGTGACTGCCTCTGCACCTAGCCTGGGCCAGAACATCCTTGGAGACCCATTCTCTACAGGTTCCTGTGAAGCATCCAAGCCAGAGAAGCAGAGTGACTCTTCCTAGATCCTATAGCCAGCAGGAGGCCTGACTTCCCTCAGGCTAGGCAGGGTATCTCCATTTTAAAAAATCACCCAAGCTCTGATCACATGATCAGAGTCAAGGGACCTAGTCCTGTTTCCTGACATTGAACTGGGTGATGGGTCTTGTGCTCAAGTTCACACATGCCTACTTCTCCATGTTTGAAATACCCAAGAGGTGGCTCCTACCTCTGGGACCTTTATAGAGAAAACCCAGTGAGGTTCTGAGGGGGTCCTGAGGCAGGTCTAGTATGTTCCTCATTGCTATGGGGACAGGCGGTTCCCTGATGACCCCCACGGAGTCCTGCGTCAACACACAGCTGCCAGGGCATTCAAAGAGTGGCTCCTTGGCAGTACTGATGATCAAGGGGGCTGGTATCCCAGAACCCCGGTTCAACACCTCCTTTGGAACTTGGAGGATATTCACTGCAGACTCAGTGAGTCCACTTGGGAGACACTGAGTTGTCACTATGCTTACCTGGGAGGTGGCCATGGAGGTAATTTCAAACCTGGATTCTGATTATGGACAGAAGCTGTCTTGGGAAATCCAGCTGCCTCTGACCCTTGGCTTATCCTTGTGGGTGGGATCCCAACACTGCCCTCCCACGTTCCCTGGGGGCTAAAGGACTCAGGGACAGCCTCGGCCAGCAGGCGGTATCTACAGCTATCTGCTACTCACTGACTTTGGGTCTGGGCCTCACCTCAGAGTTCTTCACCAGGAGCTCCCCGGAAGGCTGCAGGGTAAACTTGCCCTCAGCTCCAGATACCAGATGGCCATCCTTTTCCCAGGTGATGGCTGGCTCAGGGCTGCCCTTGGCAGTGCAGGGCAGGAGGGCATGGGAGCCCTCAATGGTGGACAAGTCCGGGAGGCCATTCTCAATCACAGGCGGGACTGCAGAGAGACGGATGCTCACTTGGGGCTGGGTTGAGCTGTTGTAGGTTTGGCTTCTCTGTGCCAGTGCCTGGTGAGCACTCAGCCATTACTAACTGCTAAGCCATAGGTCACTGCCTGTGGGCAGAGTAATCTGAGGATTCTGCGGTTGGCAATGTTATGCCCCTGTGATAGCTGTGTGCCCAGGCATGTACACACAGGTGTATGTGTATGCCTGTGCACACACACATGACTTAAAGCGCTGTGGTGGGGGCAGAGGCCATGTAGGGCTCCATTAGCACAGGCTCCCTGATATGACAATCTCAGAGAGCATGTGCAGCAAAACTTGTATATTTCCCTCCCCCGAGGACTATTCTAGGGATACAGTGAAGGTCCTAGGAAGGTACAGTTGGTCTCATTCATCGAGCAGCATGCGTCCATGCTGGGTAAAAGCAGGGTCAGAAGGGGCATGGAGCCAGGAGCCACTCTGGATTCAGGGCAAACCCAATCCTAGCCACAGAGCCACGGTCACCAACAACAGCCACCAGGACTGAATACCCTGGACCCACTGAATACTCTCTGAATGCAGAGCAGACGTTTGGCAGAGCGTAAGGCTCGATCTAAGGAAGAGCCAGACACATAGAAGCTTCTGGTAGGGGAGATGATTATCGTCACTAAGTTACGAGAGAAGGAAGGCCAGGCAAGCAGGCTGGGAGGGGCTGGAGAAGGCAGAGGTGGGTGTTTATGCCTGGGGCTAGCCACAGCATGGACAAGAGAAAGTTCCCTCAGCAGAGGGTGTAGGAGAGAGGTGGGGTGTGTCAGGGCTGGGGTAGACTAGGAAGAGAAAGTCTCAAACTCTGGGCCCACCTTGCACCACCAGCCTGGTCTTTGCCATGGCACTGCCCACACTGTTCTGAGCAATGCAGAAGTAGTTCCCAGCATCCTCTGGGCTGGTGTGAATGATCCGCAGCTGGCCGCTGGGGAGGACCTGCATATGAGCTCCTGGATTTGGATAGATAAAGTTAAGGCTAGTATCTGGGGTGGCGGAAGCGCCTAGAAGGATGTGGCTTGAGATGATCTGTTGGACTTGCTGGTGTCTTAGAGGGCAGGAGGCGGGACCGTGTCTCAGGCCCAGGCTGGCTGTGTTCGATCTCTCCCAGGGGTGAGGGTGGGGGTCTCCTGGGCAGGAAGAAGGATCACCTTGCCCTTCCTCCGGGCCACTGTGAGGTCTCACCTTCAGGGATGCTGAGCCCCTCCTTCTGCCAGAGGACCGTTGGCTGGGGGATGCCAGAGGCCTCACAGGGCAGCAACACCTCCTCTGATGCCACAACCGGAACCACGCTGGGGAGGGGCTTTACTACAGGGGAGGCTGCGGGCACAGAAGACAGAGGTCCCTCCAACCAGGATTTATATCAAAGGAGAAGGGATTCACGGGGAACAGGAGCTCTGAAGCCTTATGACAGTGACAAGGCTGTAGGGAGCCTGCTCTCTCTCAAAGATTCCGAACTAGGAATTAGTTTAAGTTAGGCTGGGGCCTCCCCTATACTCCCACTCCTACCTATCTCCAGCCCCTCTCCCCCGTTCCATTGACCCTGGGGCTTCAGGTGGGCCCAGCTGGGGTCCTTACCTTGCACTGTGAGGACCATGTGCTTGCGGGCCACCCCCACAGAGTTTCGAGCTGTGCAGGTGTATCGGCCAGCATGGATAGGAAGGGCCTGCTCTATCTCCAGGGCTCCTGTGGGTGGGAGCCAGGCATGGTTGGGGGAGGAGGGATAAGAGTAGGGACAAGAGTCCCTACTGATGGAGGGGGCAGGGCTGTTACGAACACTCTTCCAAACTGCCTGTGTTGCCCATGGGTAAAGGGCACAGAGGGCGTGGGAACCCACCATGCTCCCTGCTTTCTACTCTCTGGCCTCAGTTTCTCCATGTACACAATGAGAAGCAGACAAGATGGGCTGCAGGGCCTCAGGGCTATGGGGTCTCAGGGTCAGTTGCTTCTCGCTGAGAACCTCTGCTCTCCCCAATGTGCTCCTCTCAGAAGCCTCCCAGGACTCCCCTCTGCTCTCTCCAGTTGGAAGGAGGGCAGCAGGCAGTGAGCCTCAGCTTAACCTTCTCTCTGCAAAGTGGTCTGGAGATATTACCTGGGGACCCTGGGGCCTGCTGGGGTGGAGGGGGGCACCAGAGAGTCTGAAAAGCAGGGGCTGCCCTGCCCAGTGGTCTTGAGAGCAGGGTTTCCTAATTAGCAAGAGCACTCATTTAGGGGATTGTCACAATCATTTTTGTACACTTGTACATCTGAGAGGTAAATGTAATTTCTTTTCTTTATTCTCCCTCCCCTCCCCTCCTCTCTCTCTTTCTTTTGGTTTTTCGAGACAAGGTTTCTCTGTGTAGCCCTGGCTGTCCTGGAACTCACTCTGTAGACCAGGCTAGCCTTGAACCCAGAAATCTGCCTGCCTCTGCCTCCCAGGTGCTGGGATTAAAGATGTGCGTCACCACTGCCCAGCAAATGTAATTTCTTTTTAAGACAGGGTCTCATGTAGCCCAAGCTGGCCTTGAAGCTGCTATGTAGCTGAGGATGACCTTGACATTCTGATCCTCCTGCCTCCACCTCTCAAGTACTGGAAATACTTGGTGGCTACCACCAAGCCAGCTTTATGTGATGCTGGG
>JADRCD010154649.1:0-12226 GCA_019843815.1 Montemys delectorum | reverse complement strand
GTCCCTGATCACTTTTGTGAGCCAGCCCAGAAGGCACTGGTTTCCCTCAGATTGCTTCGAAGTATGCTGTCTTGAATTTAACAATGAATGGGAAGTCCCAATACTCATGCTTGTTAATGTATGTGGCATGGTTCCATCTATTCCATGTCCCACAACCGCATGAGCCAGGTTGTGAAACCCTTACTTATTTCTTATATAAAAGTAATTCTCAGAGGTCGTTGAGATGGCTCAGAGAGTCTTCCAGAGGATCTGAGCTCAGTTCGGAGAACCTATACTAGGAGCTCACAAGTTCCTGAAAAGACAGCTTTAGAGGACACGGAGGCTTCCTTCAGCCTCTTTGGACATCTACACACATGACATACACAGACAAAACATAAAGATAAAAGTAAATCCAATTTTTTTTTAATTTAAAGGATGAAGTATTTCTCAATTTAAGCAGTTCAAAGGCAGAATATCACTGGTTATCATAGTTGCCTATATTAAGCCACTATTAAGGCCTTCATTGCATGCCATTTCATGGATCCTCCCTCGAGGTATATTAAAGAGAGGACCTGAAAAGTTCCTCCTATTACTTCTACATACTCTGTCCTTCTTTACTGCCTGATTCTTCAGTGGATTCCATGTTTGTGGATCCCGGGAGCAGCCGCTTCGCACGGACGGACCTCATTTGTATTCTCTATTCTAGCCCAACCTGCATTTCATTCTGAGTGGCAGAGGCTTGTGCAGAGGACAAGCCTGTTCTCTCATTGTAACTTCTCCTGTACACAAGATGGTTCTGTATGAGCAGTTCAGCCTCATCTTATTGGGCAGATCTTACTGGCGAGAGGAAAGGCCACATCACTGAGGCCACAATCTGTTTATGATCGTAGGCTATGTATGGTACTTGGAGGAACTGCAATATGCCTTCTAACCCATTTAGGCAATTACATAGCAATTTTCACTGAAAGACGACCTCTCATCTTGGAAAGAAGCTTCTAACAGCACAGGGTTTCTAAGGGGAGGTAAACAGTCCATCCTACAGGAAAACTCAACAAGCTCAGAAGACAAGCAACTCAGAGGTTTCTGGATGTTCCCAAAACTGACGAGATTCACTAGGGTCCTCCCTTCCCAAGCATATGTAAACAGTAAGGACTGTTGAGAGATGCTCTCAGACAAGCCTAGCCACAGAGAAGGCAGTTACCAACGGAGCCACTTGGATGACGCAGACACACACTGGAATTCTTGCAAGGTTGAGACCAACTGATATGCACACTCTAGCTTGTTGAACTGCCTGGAGGCTGTTGAAAGTGCTGCAGATTTCCAGCTTTCGTGAGCTGTGTCCTCCATGCTGTATTGGGCTTTTGCTGATACAACTGTCTTTGAGTCATTTGTTCTCCTGTAAGTAACTCCTCATCCACAGCCCTGTAAATAACCCCAATAAATCTTACTGTCTTGGCAAGTGGGACTTTTGTGGTGTCCTTATGCGGGTCTGTCACCAGTTCCCTATTGATGGTGAGTAAACAATTGTTCACAGTTGTCGCATAATAGGTCATCCTCATACATCCAAAGTAGACCCCGTTCACCTACGATGTATGCTAACACATATAAGCAGAAGAGAGCCACCACAGCATTCTCCTTGTGGACACTCTACTTTAGACTCACGAGCCTCGTTTGCACATCTTTTCAGCCACAGAAAGGACAGTGCAGCTAGAAGGCATACCAGTCCATACCACAAAGGGAAAAGACAACCACTAAAAAAAAAAAAAAAAAGTCCCCCCTGCAGAGGCTCCACCTTAGCTTTCATCACGTGTCTCATCACACACACCAGAAGCAAGAAAAATGTTCCTTCCAAACTTAACCTTCAGTTCCATCATGACAAGTGGTACGTGGGATGGAGAGATTAACAAGTGTCTAAATATCCAGATAAGACACCAGTGAAAAAGCCAAGAAATAATTCTAAGTCTAGCTAGGTGCTCCAATGAGTTTAACTGGGGTTACTTATAGGAGCCTGCAGTGAAAGGTTATCTATTGGACCATGGGCTACATTGCTGAAGAAAGTATTGTTCTTCCAGTAACTGTTAACTGTTTAATTATCCTCAAGAAGGGGCTGGGTCTCATCACGTCTTCCATCAGGATAGGATGTTCCTGGGATCAATCTTGCATGACTCTTGGTAGTCATGGTTGTTGAGAATTCAAAGGATAATAGCCATACCATGCCCAGAGTAAAGCCTTTTTGAGACTCAGTTTAAGACCTATTTGCAAAAGGTTATTTTTAGTGTGGACTCTCACACTAAAAATATTCCACATGCAGAGACTAGAATAAATGTTTTAAACATTAGGTAAACTCCTTTAGGGAACTAATGCCAAATTCAGGAAATTGGAGCCATGCCTTTTGTACTTGATTCAGTGACTGCTGTAATTTTAATAGTAAATGTTCATGTGTGGAAGGCTTGGTACTTTACTAGTACCACTATTTGGGGAGGTGGTGGTAACTTTAGAAGATGGGCCATAGATGATGGTGTGCATGGTCTGAGCTCCCTCTGAGGGCCTTGTCTGGTCCCTGGTGCTACGGCAGCCAGGGACTGTGTTTGTGGTTTGGGCTGTTGCCAGAAAGCCTGTGGAACGCATGCTCCCTGCTCCTGCTGGAACAAGGAGCTACGTTTGCTGGGATTTCTGTGATTGCAGATGCACAGTTGAGAGGGAGGGACATGGAAGGCTTCCGTGACAACTCCTACCCCTACCCCTACCCCAAATGCCACTCCCCTTCCCCCAAAATTAACATCCTAGACAGGAAAACATCAAAAAGAACTCTTTAAAAGTGATGTGAGCTATAAAAATTGGGAACTTTGGAATACCTCAACATAATACATGCAATGTACTATTAAACTATACAGGACTTTATATAATACTAGGTGGAAAAATAACAAGACATTTCCACTAATATCAGTGCAGAGCAAAAAGATGTCCTTACTTTTTTTTAATAGGTTGTCATTTTGTGGTTTTTGTTCTTTTTTTCCCCTTTTTTAAAAAGTTAGATATTTTCTTTATTTACATTTCAAATGTTCTCCCCTTTCCTCGTTTCTTCTCCGAAAAGCCCCCTGTTCCCTCCCCCCTCCCTCTGCTCACCAACCCACCCTCTCCCACATCCTGGCCCTGGCATTCCCCTACACTGGGGCATAGAACGTTCACAGGACCAAGGGCCTCTCCTCCCATTGATGACCAACTTGGCCATCCTCTGCTACATGTGCAGTTGGAGCCATGAGTCCCACCATGTGTACTCTTTGGCTGGTGGTTTAGGCCCTGGGAGTTCTGAGGGTACTAGTTAGTTCATATTGTTCTTCCTCCTATGGGGCTGCAAACCCTTCAGCTCCTTGAGTCCTTTTTCTAGCTCCTTCATGGAGGACCCTGTGCTCAGTCCAACAGATGGCTGTGAGCATCCACTTCTGTATTAGTCAGGCACTGGCAGAGCCTCTCAGGAGACAGCTATATCAGGCTCTTGTCAGCTCTTCTATTATAATAGGTTTTGAAGTTGGTTTTAGCCTTTCACTGGACCTATTGATCATCTGATTCCATTCTATGAGTCTATTAATGTTATATATGATACTCACTAATTTTTGATTATGGATCCATCCTGTAACTCTAGAATGAAAGCAACTTTTCATGTCTTGTAACCCTTAATTCTCTCCGTTTTTTTGTTTGTTTGTTTTTTTTTATATGTAAGTACACTGTAGCTGTCTTCAGACACTCCAGAAGAGAGTGTCAGATCTCATTATGGGTGGTTGTGAGCCACCATGTGGTTGCTGAGATTTGAACTCAGGACCTTTGGAAGAGCAGTCGGTGCTCTTAACCACTGAGCCATCTCACCAGCCCCAATTCTTTCCTTTAACATGCACTGTGGGGCCGGGCAGTGGTGGCGCATGCCTTTAATCCCAGCACTTGGGAGGCAGAGGCAGGCGGATTTCTGAGTTCGATACAGAGTGAGTTCCAGGACAGCCAGGGCTATACAGAGAAACCCTGTCTCAAAAAAAAAAAAAAAAAAAAGAAAAGAAAAGAAAAAAGAAAAAAAACTCAAAAAACCAAAAACCAAAAAACAACAACAAAAAAAAATGCACTGTGATTGTTTTTACCCAAGTGTAAAACTGTTGTTATTAAAACTTGATGGTTCTCTGGAAAAACAAAAAAAGAACTTCTGATGGGAGGGGAAGGACCCAGTTCTATTAAAGGAGCAGGCCACTGAGAGCTCGACCATGCTTCAGTGAGTATAGAGATAACACAAGGATGGAGGTGCAGACATGGAGGGACTGGGAAATGAAGAGTGTGATCAAGATGTGAAATCCTTAGTTAGGATTTTATTGCTGTGAAAAGACACCATGACCAAAGCAACTCTTATAAAGGACACTATTTAATAGGGGCTGGCTTACAGGTTCAGAGGTTCAGTCCATTATCATCATGGCAGGAAGCAATAGCAGCATGCAGACAGACAGTGCTGGAGGAGCCAAGAGTTCTACAACTTGATCCAAAACCAGCCAGGAGGAAACTGTCACGCTGAGCATAACTTGAGCTTAAGAGACCTCAAAGCTCATACCCATGGTGACACACTTTCTCCAATAAGGTCACTCCAACAAGGTCACACCTCCTTAAAATGCCACTTCCTATGGGCCAAGCATTCAAATACAGGAGTTGATGGGGACAGGGAGGGGGCATACCTCTTCAAACCATCACAGTGTTTCATGGTGTGAAATTCCCAGAGAATCAATTAAAATGTCATGTCGGAAAGAAGAAAGAGAAGGAGAAGGAGGAGGAGGAGGAGGAGGAGGAGGAGGAGGAGGAGGAGGAGGAGGGCGGGGGGCTTAGCTGGAAGAAGTAAGTCATTTATTAGTTAGAGGTTTTTGTGGGGGTAGGATGTGATACTTTGTCTATGGTGTTCTCTTCTCTGTCTCTCTCCCCGTCTCTCTCTTTCATACACACACACACACACACACACACACACACACACACACACACACACATACACATTAACTTTCTCTCCTTTCAGACCATCAGGAAATGAGTAACTGCTCCATCATACATTCTTGCTATCATGATGTCTGCCTTATCACAAGCCACCTGTCCCTGAACTAAAATCTCTAAAAATTCTGAGCCAAAGTAAAATCGCCTCCCTTTCTAAACTTTCTAGTCATCTAAAGGAGCAACCCAAAGCTGACTAACAAAATAATTTTAGATAAGCTGTAAATAAAACAAAATGATACTAATGTTAGGTGGTGGTGACACATGCCTTTAATCCCCATATTCCGGAAGCAAAGTCGGATAGATCTCTGAGTTCAAGGCCAGCCTAGTCTACAGAGTGAGTTACAGGATGGCCAGGGCTACACAGAGAAACCCTGTCTCAGAAAAGAATTTGAAATATATAAAAAAGAGAAATAATGCCTTTTAGAAAAGAAAAGAAAGAGAAGTTAGCTAAGAGCTAAGACAAATGATTTTATGCAAATATCTTTGTTGGGGGGGGATGAGGAGGAGTGGTCATGTAAAATTAAAGTAGATGTTCAAAACGAAAAGAGTAACTTTGAGATTCAAAATAGGTCTTACTGTAGAATTAAGAAGGTAACTAAGCCACTGTGTCAAGCCTGAATTTCAGGCTGTGGTCGCTGCAGTCACTGCTGTTTTCAACAGCTGCAGTTCTTAACAACAGCCTTACTGTTACAATCTGAAACGAGTCTCAGCTTTCTCTGACCATTTGCACAGTCTCAACCTACGTACTCACGAAGCAGCAAGCTCTCTGTTGTGAAAGGTCAATTCTCCCTTCCATTGTTGCACAGTTCCGATATTCTACTACTTATTTTCAGCCTGGTTAGAATATGCCATGATCCTCAGCCAATGCCATATGAAGCTACTACGAGACGAGAAACTCTGGGTTAGCTATCAGGCTGAAGGACTAGGAGTTAGACAGATCCTCTGATAGGCAGACGGGGACAGAGGGGACATAAGTAGGTCCATTAAGAGGGAGAGATGGCAGTCTTCTTCATTCTCCTGCCCTGAGACAAAGGCCTGGCAGCCTTCTCTCCTGCAGTAGGGCCCCTGATGATGGTCTGGTTCAACCAGTTCAAAGCTGCATCAGAATATGCTTACCCAACAGAAGTGGGCTCATGAGCAGCCCTGTCTTTCCTCAAACTTGCCCACCTCTCCCCAAGCAGACCCTTCAAAGACTTTAAAAGCCCCAGTCCTCAGGGGAAAGCTAGGCTTCAGCTTCTCAGGAGCACCCCCTCTTCCCTGAGACGTTCCTCTCAATGTGCCTGCTGCTTGCGTTACCTCATCCCACTATGAGCCTTTTTTTAGCTGTCCTGGCTACCCCTGTCTACTGTGTTTATAATTTTTCTTCTGCTCCTTGTCATACTAGAGATTTTTTTCTCTTTATTTCTTTAGCTGGCAGAGAAAATAAACCCAATCAAGACCCCTAGGCGGTAACAATGTGACTCGACAATATCGTTCTGCTTAGTTACTGAGCAAGACCTAAATGAACTTTCTCCTCATTGCTAGTCAATGTTTTCAGTCCTCACATGGCTACATCGTTGCTTCTTGTTTCTGAATCCTCTCTTTCTTTCTTTTTACTCTCTCTACCTTCCCATAACAAGTCTTCCCTTTGTAAAATGGGCTCTTATTTTCCTCTGGGAAGTCAATGACTCTCTGACGCCAGCACATTAGTCTAAACATTTCCTGTGCTGGATTCATTTGTCCTATCAGACATATATCTGTTTGGTTTGTTTTTTTTTTTTTTTCAAGATAGCTTTTTTTCTGTGTAGTCCAGGCTGTCCTGGAATTTACTCTGTAGACCAGGCTAGACTCTAACTCAAAGAACCGTTTGCCTCTTCCTCCTGAGTGCTAGGATTAAAATTGTGCCCCATCACAGCTGACAAAGCATATATATTTCACATACAATTAAGATGAAGAATCTTCTCTCAAATCTGTTTTGGGGCCTGCTTTTGTTATTTAAAATTTTGTTCTATTTTCCATATCACTATATTTTTAGAAATGAAATTTTAACAACTGTACATTTTACCTTTTAATGACTGCTTCATGCTTTATTGACCTAATTTCAGAATGTTGGAAACTAAAACTATTTCAAATATTCTACTATTAAGATGCTTCAAGGACTATATTTCAATAATTATATATAAATTCAGTAATTTATATATGTAAATTTTTTTGGTGTATCATTTCTATAAGAAAGTGAAATTTAGGACAGGTAGTGGTGGCTTAAGCTTTTAATCCCAGCACTTAGGAGACAGAGGCAAGTGGATCTCTGTGAGTTTGAGGCCAGTCTGGTCTACAGAGTGAGTTCTAGGATACCACACCTAGTGCTACACAGAGAAACCTTGTCTGAAAAATGAAAGTAAAATTTCTGGATGAAACTCTTGTATTTGTGTTACTTGAGATCATAGAACTCTTTTTAAAAGATTTTTTAAAAAAGATTATTTCTTTTATGCATATGAGCACACTGTCACTGTCTTCAGACACACCAGAAGAAGGCATCAGATCCCATTACAGATGGTTGTTAGCTACCATGGGGTTACTAGGAATTGAACTCATTCCTCTGGAAGTCAGTGCTCTTAACCACCAAGCCATCTCTCTGGCCCTTTTAAAAGATCTTAAAAGGCATTCCATTGTTTACCATAGTTTGTGTCAAATAAATCAACAAGATTTGTTTATATTTAATTTACATAAGTGGGATAGTTCTATGGTGTTTTTCTGTATCATGTTTTCACCTAATTATTTAGAAGGTTTTCAATATCAGCATATGGAAATTTGTTTCATTCTCTTTAGATCAGTGCTTATCACACTGCATACATTATCTAATATGTCCCAAGTGTTGACTTTGTTAGGCTTTTTATATTGTCCAAATAATGACATATGAAAAAATAGATAATAAATGTGATAAAATGTTAATGGATTAACAAAAATATCTCCTCCAAATTAGCAGATTCAATTAAGCTCAGTAGTTTTTTTTTTATATATTTATTTAGTGGTGTGTGTGTGTGTGTGTGTGTGTGTGTGTGTGTGTGTGTGTATGTGTGTGCTCACACATGCATGCCCTTCCTTCCTTATGAAACCATCAATCTTTTTTGTTCTTTAGGCAGGCATTTCGGACTCCCTAAAGAATTTTGGGCATGTCGAAGCTGCTCAGGAAACATTTGCTGAAAAAAAAATGAGTTGTAAAATGGTACAAAGATTCTGAAACGTTAGGAAGCAGGCATCTGGTTAAATACTCTGAGATGATTTATTTAAGGGCTCAATTACACCAGAGAAAGTGAAAAGCAGAAAATAAGCTTAAAATGTGATTCAAAATGTGCTAGGAAATGCAAGGAATGTCAGCTTCTAAAGGGGTGACAGGTTTTTTAAGTGGAGTTTGGGAAACCACAGGGAAGGAGAGTGTAATACTTGTCAACTACCTCCTTTTCTCAATAGGGTTTGCTCTATGATTCATGTGTGTATATCTCTCTATGATAGTCGGCGTATGCGTATCAAAGAGCTGAATGGATTTTGTTTTTAAAGTTACATTGGGCCTGGGGATGGAGGTAAGCCTTAGACTTACCTAGAATATGCGATGTTCTGGGTTTGATCTCCAGGACTGGAAAAACATATTTGTAATGTTAATCTTACTTTTTGGGATTTATTGTTCAGTTTGAGCTGCCATAAAAAAAAAGAAGAAAACAGATCGCAGAGTTTACAAAACACAGCTGTATTTTCTCACAGTTCTGGAGGTGGGAGCACCAAGACAAAGGTAGCAGGGTCTGGGACAGGTGAAAGCGTTGTTCTCCCTGACTTGAAGGTGGTCACAGTTATCTAACTATACCTGTAAGTGGCATCCCTCCCAAGTTTGATGAGAGAGTAAGTTAATTAGCACCTCGTGCCTGTTCTTAAAGGAATGTTAATTGAAGCCAGAGAGATGGATCGACAGAAAAGACACTGAGCAAGAAGCTCGAGGACCTAACTTTGATCCCCAGAGAGAATTGACTCCTGTAATTGATACCTACGCACGTGTGCACACAAACAGGTAATTCCCTACTCCCCACCCCTCCCACACACACACACGCGTCTCACACACACACACACACACAAACACACACACACACACATAAATTCTGTTCAATTAGGGCTCCACCTTTATTATCTCATCAACCTCATCACACCCTGAATGCCCTTCCTTGGAATCTGTACGGCATGGGGTTGAGACAGTTTGGAGGACAGGATTTTTCAGTCACAGCTACATTAGCTCACTCTTCTTTATACAAAAGAAAAACCTATTTTTAATGGTGTCCTGGAGAAGTTTTATGGGGCTGTTTTGCTAGGTTTTCAAATGCAGGTCGATATTCGTCAAACCACTTAAGATAAGAACCTCTACTAAACAAAAGAAAATTCAAATTAAAATTTGCATTTATATGAAATATATTATTACTGTCTCTTGGATCATATGCAAGTCAGTCAAGACAAAGTACCGGTTTTTTTTTGTTGTTGTTATTGTTTTTTTACTGGGCCTCATTTCATTACTTTCTGAGTTTTTTTGTTTGTTTGTTTATTTTTTGTTTTTTCGAGACAGGGTTTCTCTGTGTAGCCCTGGCTGTCCTGGAACTCACTCTGTACACCAGGCTGGCCTTGAACTCAGAAATCTGCCTGCCTCTGCCTCCCAAGTGCTGGGACTAAAGGCATGCGTCAGCACTGCCTGGCCTACTTTCTGGTTTTTAATGGGCTTTATTTTTTATTTCTTGACAAGGTCTCATGTAGCCCAACTGGCCTTGAACTCTTTATATTGCTGAAGATGACCTTAAACTCCTATTTCACACGCCTCCACCTCTCTAGTACTGAGATTATAGGCACAAGGCACAATATTTTTTGTTTAATATCAAGATAATATAGATGCTTTTAGAACTGTATCTGGGTGGGTTATGTTATGTCTCCTTGACTAGCACTACAATTTGTTAGCTTAATTCAAAATCCTCCCCCCTCCCCCATTACTCACTTCTCTTCTCCTGAGAGAAGAGGAAACCCACCTTGGGTACCACCCCACCCTGGGGCACCCAGGACATCCACCCCACCCTGGGGCACCCAGGACATCCAAGCAGGACTAAGGGTGTCCTTTCCCACTGAGGCCCAAGCAGGCAGTCCAGCTAGGGAAAGAAGATCCACTGGTGTGCGACACAATCAGAGACACCCCCCCAACTCCAATTTACAACTACTTCTAAAGTAGTCATTGTATTTGAGAATACAATAAAGTCAACAAATAACCAACAGGAATGTTGACCAGGTTGATAGCATTTACATAGAGACACTAACGTAGAGGTAGCACCATGATCACCAGCAGCAGCAGCACCAACACAAGCAGAGTACACGAAATCATCAGCGTGATACAAAGGGAAGCAAGCAAAATCCAAATGCTTTCCTGATATCTGGACCACTCACTTTAGGTTTGGTCTTCTACTTCAACGAACCTAATTCATGGCATTCACAGTGGCTAAACCAATCAAACTGACCCCTTAGATGTGTGCCCTGTAGGCTTATAATTTTTAAAACCTATTTTTAAAAAATGTATACGAGTACACTGTCTTCAGACACAGTACAAGAGGGCGTCGGATCTCATTTTTTAGATGGTTGCGAAACACCATGTGGTTGCTGGGGATTGAATTCAGGACCCCTGGAAGAGCGGCCATTGCTCTTAATCTCTGAGCCATCTCTCCAGCCCTACAGCTTACTTTTAATAAGGTATTAAAAATGCTTTCTGCCGGGCAGTGGTGGCGCATGCCTTTAATCCCAGCACTTGGGAGGCAGAGGCAGGTGGATTTCTGAGTTCGAGGCCAGCCTGGTCTACAGAGTGAGTTCCAGGACAGCCAGGGCTACACAGAGAAACCCTGTCTTGAAAAAATAAATAAATAAATAAATAAACAAACAAACAAATAAATCTTAAAAAAAAATGCTTTAACCTCCCTTCTAGCCCACCACCCACCAGAGGCGGTGGAAAGGAAAGGTTAATAGAGCACAGGAGACTGTGGACCTGTTTAGAAATAGTTCTTTAGAACAAAATCCAATCTGTATTATCAGGAGGTCAGACAAGCAGCTGCAGCTCAGTCCACTCACAAACACCATTCCTGAATCAGCAATGGCAGGCTGATCCAGAAGAAATCATGAGACTCTGCCATCCAGTGCAGGAAGCCACAGGAATACCACCAGAAGCTCTTTGGTGTGTTTTTCTCTATGAAGTCATGATAAACACTGACCAGCAACGAGTGGCAAGGCGAACAAATACCACACAGTACCGTCCTCTGTCTGATGGGTTGTATTTATGCCCCACAGTGTCGTCCTGTCTGTTGTGTTGTATTTATGCCCTTTTTAAACATTAAAATGCTTGCGCAAGTATCTGCTCTTGCTAAACATCAGATGCTCTTTTCCCAGGCTGCTTTTGGAAAAACACCACTTGTCTGTCCTCTGCAAAAATATCCTTTCACATGTTTACTTCAGCAGAAACAGTCTCTCATAAGACAGTTTCTAGAAAAACATCACATGACACAACCGAGTCTTCAAAGAGAACAGAAATTTTTACTTCAGTGTCCACTGGCTTGTTTCATAGGTGATTCTAAATCTTGTATATTTGACATTCAGTGTTATTATCATACATAGTACTTTCTAGGCCAGCCTGGGCTACAGTATAGTGAAATCTTATCATAAACAAACAAAAATCTTTTTTAATTATAACATATAAACACAAATTTCTCAGAGAAACTTGAGACTGAAGCATGCCTGACACATATCCTTCATGCCAACAGTATTGTCACAATGCTTAATTACACACAAAATTGACTGTTTAGTTGTTTTTTAGTTTTGTTTTGTTTTTGACATAATGTCTTATGATGTAACCCAGTTTGGCCTTGAATTTGCTGTGCATCCAAAGCTGATTTTGACCTGTCTTCCCCTCCCATACCCTGGAATTACAGGTGTATGCTACCACATTGGACTAGCACTTCAAGTTCTTAAAACATCACTGACAATTAAGGCACTGTGGTGTTACTGTGTTGAAATTTTATCCTTTTAAGATAAAATTTTTCTTCTAAGAAGACAAAACAACTTTTAACCAAATCAATGTGCTATCTTAGTTACTTAGCTATGACCATTTATCTTCTTATTACAATGACAAAATATCTGGCAGAAGCAACTTAATGGGAAAAGGGGTTATGATATATATATATATATATATATATATATA
>JADRCD010154648.1:0-17385 GCA_019843815.1 Montemys delectorum | reverse complement strand
TTTTTTTTTTTAATTTCCTGGTTGGTACTTCCAATCAATTTCAACCATCACTTGAGATTCTCCTGCCTCAGTGTCCCAAGCACATGGGGTATGCATGTAACTAACTGGCTGTCTAGCCCAGCCATCCCTCACGGGTCTCCAGTCCCGCTGCACCCTGGTCTCCTTGCTAACAAGTGGACAGACTCTGACACGTGTGAAGATTCACAGAAACAAAAAAGACCAGGCCCTGTGAACTTAATGGGATGCACTCAGGGAGGGAGGGAGAGGCATACAGTCCAAGGATGTGACAGAGTGGCAAGCTGAGGAAGACCAGGCTGTCCCATGCATAGGAAGAGGAAACAAGATGATTCCGTGTGTGGCGTGAAGTGGTCTCCAAGGTGGACAGGAGAAGGCTGCTGCAGTCAGTGAGGTCATTCTGCCTCAAAAACCAGTTGAAGCTTTACTGTATTTGGCAATTAAGAATTTTATCTGGTAGGATGACTCAGTGTCTAAGAAGCTTGCTGCACAAGCCCGAGAGCCAGAGTTCAGATCCCCAGCATACATGTAAGAAGCTGAGCAAGTTGCCTGCTGTAATCCCAATGCTGGGAGACAGGGAAAGAGAGCTCCTAGAGCTCACTGGTCAATTGGCCTGGCAGTCAGTGAGCTCAAGGTTCAAGGAGAGACTCTGTTTTAAAAAAACAAGGTGAACAAGAGAGGAAGACACCTAATGTTGACCTCTGACCTCCTTGTGCATTCATAGGCACACATGCGCACACACGCATACACATACACACAAACTTGCACATGAACACACACACACACACACACACACACACACACACACAGCTACACGCACATGCACAAGCACTTTTGTTTTTGGATATTTGACCCAGGAAAGCTGCTCAGTTATATGTTGGGTTCCTGCCTTAAGCCCACTACTACTTTCAACTCATGTTTCCTCTCCTCCTGGAAAATCTTAAAGCTTTTCACCCATGATACTCGTTTTTCTTCTTAATGTCCAAGTTAAGTACTTTTCTAGTTTTTACATCAATACATGTGCATGAACAGCCAAAAGGGAAAGAGACTTGAGGCTGGAGATGTAGCTCAAGTGGTAGACACTTAGTAACAGCACATTCAGAGTCCTGGATTCAATGCCCACACTGCAAACGAATATATGTACATGCATGCATGCATGCATACATACATAATGCATAATACGTGGATACACACATTAAAAAAGAAATACGCTGAGGCTGGAAAGATGGCTCATTGGTTAAGAGTGTGCATGGGCCACTTTTGCAGAGAATCCAAGTTCCCAGAACCTGGGATGGGCAGTTCACAATCTTTTTTTAAAAAAGTTACTTACTTTCATTTAATGTGCATTGGTGTTTTGCCTGGATGTATGTCTGTGCAAGGATGTCAGATCTTTAAATTACACACAGTTGTGAGCTGCCATGTGGTGCTTGGAGTTGAACCCAGGTCCTCTGAAAGAGCAGGCAGTGCGCTTAACTGCTGAGCATCTCTGCATCCCAGTTGACAACCTTTTGTAACCCAGGCTCCTGGGGTTCTGATGTCGATAGCACTTGCAGGCACTTGTGCTGCGTATGCATACCATACTCAATGCTTAGTTCAAGATAAAAACAATTCTAGGAATCTTGACATCTACTCATGGAAGATGGTCACGATGGCGTGCACCCATACCATAGCCACTCAGATGGTCATGATGGCAGGCACCCATACCATAGCCACTCAGATGGTCACAATGGCATGCACCTATACCATAGCCACTCAGATGGTCACGATGGCATGCACCCATACCATAGCCACTCAGATGGTCATGATAGCAGGCACCCATACCATAGCCACTCAGATGGTCATGATAGCAGGCACCCATACCATAGACACTCAGGAGCTTAATCCAGAAGCTAAAGCCTTTCCTGAGCATAGCAAGACTCCATCTCAAGAACAATTTCTACAGCTATGTATGTCTGAAGGGTCACAATAGAACTGATAGGAACTAGCCAGGACCCAAGTCAAGCATGTTGATGGATGCAGATCTGTTTGTCCTACCTGTGTCTATTCTGCAGCTGTAGACCCTCTCCCCTGAAATCTGCCTCTTGTCCTTTTTCTCCCATTGGTGATCTCAGGGTCTCTGTTCTTTTGCTGTTAAGAACAATCCTCCACTAGCCACTCAGTTATCCCCGAGAACAGAGAAGAGAGTTTCTCTCGGGCCATGATACATGCTCATCTTTGACTTCATATGATTCCCAGTTATGTTCCAACGGAGAAGCCAACGGATGCTCTTATGAGCATCAGGCCCAGGTCCCTCTCCAGCCACTCACCTGTCACTCTCCTGGTTCCAGCACAGGCTCAGGTGCTGCCCTTTCCTCCCATTTCCATTCCTTCCCTTTCTGCCCAGGTCTACAGCTTTCCCTTTAAGTTACTATTTGTTTGTTTGCCTCTAATTTTCAATCCTCCTGCCTCAGCCCACCCGATCTGTTCTCCAGGTTCTGTTTCCTAGGCCAGTATTCGTCTTTTCAAGAGACTGAATGGCTCTCCATTTCCCTCTGAAACACAGCAAGCATATCCATGCAGTTTCCAGGTTTCCCATGAGTTGGTGTCTCCAGAATCGTCCCTACCCTGCCCACTTCTATGGCAGTTTTCCCAGGCTCAAGTTCCCCCCCCCCCCCCGGTCATTAGTCTTCCAACACACCAAGCCCAGTAGACCAAGGCTGAGCTGGAAAACCATAGGAAAACCTCCCACATCCATTCTCTGCTGGGAACTTTTACCTGTGACACTCTACATCTCAGAAGTAGCCCCTGTGATTCTCTGTGGCCATTAGAAAGGGGTCAGGACCTAAGGACCTTTGACCCTCTCTGCCCCATCTCCTCTGCAGCCCCTGGCTCTGCTCCCCAAGGTGAGAGCAACTGAAATAAATCCCAGATGCAGTTTGCATTGCCAGCTTGGCTGTGTCTGGGAATCTCATCTCTTGAGGATGATGGCAGGGATAGAAGACAAGGATGGCTGTGTGCCACAGACAGGGTATCTGCTGGGCCAGGCCTGGGTGTGACATCACACACTTAATCCCTCTATCACGTGCTAGGCAAGCGAGCCTGACTACAGCCTCATCCCTGCTGTTGGTCTTCAGTTCCACCTCTCACAGGTCTCCATCATTGGGAGAGACTCTAAACATGAGAATAAAAGTAGCAAACTGGAAATTCATTTACTGTGCAGCCTTTCTTCCCCATCCATTAAAAGACAAATAAACCAAAAGCCATGATTCACCCAGAGTTGTCCTGCAATCAGCAGAAAGGTTAATTAGAATCTAGATCCCCCTGCATTCTTGAAATCACCACCCCCTCCCAGCCTCTAACAGGTAGAAGCTGAAGCTGCAGGCTTTGTTATCCAAGGGGATGAGCTAAGAAGGGGTGAACAGCAATTTGTAAGTAATTGAAAGCTGATTAATACAATTAGAGCGCACTTCTTTATCCCGGCAGTCTCTTGTGCTTTCACACACACAATCCTGATTAGACCCAGGCTGAGCCTGCACCCGCTGACACTTGCTGAGGCTCCCACAGTGGTTTGCACAGAAAGGTGTTTAAGAAATGCTTTTTGATCCAAAGGGGAATTTGCAAAGAGAAGTGCCTGCTCTGACCATTTCATAGCCTCTCCCCAGCAACATGCCTCTGATCTGATTCCCAATCTTATCATTAGTGATCCTGACTAGGGGCCCACGGGACCACTGAAGGCGGGGTTTACCCACGTCCCCTCTCTCGCTCTCCTGTTTGTCAATTGACTATAAGAGAAATCTGGGAATAGGGAAAGTGAAGATAGGAAAGTGCCTTTTGTTTGAGCCCACCCAGACTGGAGATGAGTAGCACTCCGATAGTGTCATCCACTGGCAGAGCTGTCCTTCACCTGGGCCTCACAGCCTGAAGATGAATGGTGGGAGAGTCAGGGACATTCCCCTATCCCCATCCAATTGCCTGTGACTGCTGAGTCCAGCACCTTAGCACCTGCCTCCCTGGCTGGCAGCCTGTGTCACTGCAGGCTGCCATCTGCCTCACCATGCTGGATGTCTCCATCGCCTGCAGTTTGGATTCTTGCTGCAAACAGTTTTGCCTGAGGGCCCCTTTCACAGCCCTGTGAGGGCACTGGGGAGTGGGTGGCTGATGCCGGGACAGGTGGCTGCCTGAGTACCCTACCATCTGTCCCTGGCTTGCTCTCGCTGCTGTAGCGACATTCCTGGGGGACCTGGATGGCCACACTTCCTCAGTGTGTTGTTGGTCACCTCCCACGCTGCCGCGGCTCTGTCAAACAGCCCCGGTCGCAGCTATCTCCTGGCCTCCCACACAGGCACAAGTGGCAGCAGGAGGAGGCTCCTGGCACCCACCAGGTCCCAGAGCAGTTTGTCTATCTGGACGCCCCCACCAGTAGCATCCTCGAAGACAGACTGACCCACTCCTACCTTCCTGCCACTTGTTTGAAGTGCCAGTCTGAGCCCCCACATAGGAAGTTTTACCCTGAGATGCCAACAGATCCCAAAGGGAAAAACTTCATCACAACCCCAACATAGTCCTCTGTGCTAACTGTATACACACACACACACACACCAGAAAGGTCAATAATGAAAATAGATGTTAGTCACATCCAAGGAGTGAACGTCCATTGTCCTCACAGAAGCCCAGCAAGGGACTTAGACGATTTTGTCCCCATGACTGGTGAAATAGCTGAGGCTCAGAGAAAGGTCACTTGCCCATAGACCTCAAGGAGTGATTAGTGGAGTGATTAAAGCTAGCCGTGTCTTCTTCCAAACTTCGCTCTAACAAGACTGCCTTCTAGCCATTCATTCATTCATTCATTCATTCATTCCTAACATCCTTGGACATTTACTGAGTGCCTCTACTGTTTCAGGCCCTTAGAAACTAGTAATGAGCAAAGCCTCCAAACGTCCCTTTCCCGAGCTCTCGTTTAGCACAGGTGAGAAACTTACAGGAACACATGAGCAAGCTAGTAAATAAGGAAGGGTGTCTTAGTCAGGGCTGCTGTTGCTGTGGTGGAACACCATAACCGTGCAAGCTGGGGAGGAAAGGGTTTCTGTGGCTTACGCTTCCAAACCACTGTTCAAAGAAAGTCAGGATGTGAACTCAAACCAGGCCAGGAGCGGATGCGGAGGCCATGGAGGGATGCTGCTTGTCAGCCTGCTTTCTTAAAGCTTACAGCCCAGGGATGGTACTACCCACAATGGGCTGGGCCCTCCCACATCGATCACTAAGGAAACGCCCTACAGGTTTGCCTACAGCCTGATCTTACGGAGGCATTTTCTTAGTTGAGGCTCCCTCTTCTCTGATGACTCTAGCTTGTGTCAAGTTGACATAAAAACCAGCTGGCACAAATGACATAATCTGTTGGATACTGAAAAGGAAGAGGGAGCAGGACTGAAGAGGATGTCACCGTGTCACACCCATCAGGGTGGCTATCCTAAGGCAAGCTGTGTTGGCAAGGATTCGAGAAACCCAGACCAGACCACTGTGCACGGCTGGCAAAAATACAGAACAGCGCGGCTGCTGTAGAGAAGAGTGTGGCCGATCCTCGAGATAGTTCTTTAGAATTGCCCCATCATCTAGCATTTCTAGATGATGGTTAGTTACAGCCGCTTATTTAGGTGAAATGTCAAGGGTTAAAAGCAGGGGCTCACACAGCTACTGCACACACATATGCATGGCAGCAGCGTCCAGAGTGGCTGAAGGAGGCGGAGACCACCCAAGTGCCCACCAGACAAGTGGCTAGGTGAAATGTGCTACATACACCCCTCGCTTCGTGTGGCCTCCTAGGGGAATGACATTGTGACACAGCCGACCACATGGATGAACCTGGAGGTTAGGATGCTGGGTGACAGCAACCCAGTCACACCAGGACAAACACTGTGGGATTCCTCTTAAGAGAGATAGCTGGAGCTGGCAAACCCAGGGAGACAGGAAGGGGAATGGCAGTTGCCAGTGCTGAGGGTGGGTAGGTGACACGGCTGCGGAGCTTCAGTTTGCGAGGTGAGTAGAGTGCTGTGGGTGGAGGGTGGCGGCACAGCAGTGTGTACACCCTTAACAATGCTGAGCTGTAAAGCTAAACATGGTTACAGTTGTAGGTTTTATTGTGACCACAGTTGAGCAAACAACTGGGCAGGCCAATGTATATGCCATTTACTTTTAATGCAGTCATATCCGTGACTACATTAAAACCTGACAAAAGCAAGTTACAAAAGGAAAGGGGGTTATACCATTTTGAGGTATGTCATCTATCTTGGTGGGGGTGGAGGAGGCAAGGTGGATAGATTGTGAGGTGGCTGGTCATGCTGTGCCTGTAGTCAAGAAGCAAAAGAATTCTGGTGGCGCCCAGTATTTTTCTCAACTTGGAACCCTGGCCTGTGGACAGTACTGCCTACATTTAGGGTGGCTCCTCCCTCTTCAGTTAAGTCTCCTTAGGAAACTCTCATAGGTACATCCCCAGCTGCATTTCCTAGGTGGCTCCAAATCGAGTCAAGGTGACAGTGAAGCCAAGTATCATTGGGTCCTTCCCAAAAGGATGGGTTTCAGCATCCACTTGAGGCAGGTATAATGGGGAGGCTAAAATGGACAGGCTAATGGGCATCTGAGCAGAGACCAGAACAACACAGTGGAAATCCTCTGGTGCAGATCATGTCCGTAGAAGTGAGGCTCCTGAGGCAAGTACTGGAGCATGGTCCCCAAAACCTCAGCACTCAGTAGGTCAGCATAGTCCTTTTTGGAGGTGGGCCTCTGGCCCACAAGCCTTTGATTATTTGTGTCATTTACTGGGTGCTTCAAGTGACTAAGCCACCCTTAGGAGTACGCTCAGGAGCTGACATTATTGGGGACCCTAGAATCTGTGAGATTTACCTTGACTACATGGTAGCTGCGTTCCCAGGACTCCATCCTGATGTTGCATTCCTTCTGGCCCTTCCCACTCTGTCTGTCAGGCCTGTGTGGTAGTGGTTTGGCTTTGTCATACATGGATGGACCTCTAGGGAGTGTCTGAGTTTGGTCTTTCTCTTGCACTAATTTGAATAAAATGTGATCCAAGCTTCCAGCTTGTTTTTCAGATGCCAAATGCCACTGGCTGGCACAATTGTGCCCCTCCTGCTGGCCAGCTGTCTCACAGATGGGGACTAGGGAGTCCAGGGTAGACCCTTGCTTTAGGAAGTATTTCTTGATCTCCTAGGTGGTGCCTAGCCCTGGGGTGACAACCCCATTTCCTTTCCTAAAGAAACAATTTAAAACATACATCCCAGAGGGCTGCCAGACAGTCCTCGAGGCACAGGGAAGCAGCCTTTGCTACGTTCTTCCTGCAGGGTTGACACAAGGCTCAAAGGTGAGCATCAGTGTCCCCATTCTGCAGCTAGGTGGAGGATCTAGACCTTTGGTGGCAAGTCTAAGATGCCGCTACCAGGACCAGAGAGCTGTGGTGTGGCCCTGGGATGCCTAGTGTTGCTCTCTCATTCAGTGGCTCCCTCAATCCAGTAATAATTGGCGAGTTTATAAGAAGACGGTTCTGAACTGTGCTGTGTACAGAATAACCTTTGCGTGCATGCTAGATGTCACCAGTACACATCTAAAGACAACTTGAAATCCCCCAAGTCAGACAAAATAGGAAGCTTGAATTAGTGACCCAGAGAAGTCTGTAAGATCTCCCAGAAAAAAAACCCAGGATTTTAAAAAAGAAAGAAAGAAGAAAGAAAGAGAAGGAACCTAATAGAATGAGGGAACAATGAGTAAGGGAGATAGAGGGGCCTCAGAATTAGAGGTTTTCCCAAGAGAAACAAAACAGATTGAAAATGAAGCGCTCATTGCACATGCCATTGAGAAGCACATCCCAGCATTTAAGACCCCCCCCCCCGTCCTCCCCCACCTGAGAGCTCGGCCACCCAGGGGCCAGTAGTGTCGCTTTGGCTGGGGCTGTGTTTAAACACTGGCATATTTGTTGTTCTGGGAATTGAATCAAAATTGAGAAGCTTCTCTGAGAAGACCTGGCTTGCTATAATTGGCCTGTGCAATTTTCTGCTCACAGCCTCTATTCATTTCCTGTGTGCAGCCCACTCCATCTGGGGCCAGAGCATGACTTCCCCGCCAAACACCACCTGAGCATGCTTCCCGAGACCTGTGGCAGAGACGGGAGGGGAGGTCAGAGTGGATTCAGAGAGATTCCGTGATGCTTATGAATTCAGAGTACAGGGGAGCTTTTTCAAAGTGTTGCCAACCCATGGTATAGAAGGTGCAGAGAGCCTTATCCCTGTGGATTTGCTGAGCTGGCAGGAGCAGCCAAGAAGGAGAGTGGAGACAGCACTCCGGGCCAGAGGGAGGTGGTGGTCCTTGCAGAGGGTAGAGGCTTACACAAGGACCTTCCCACATCCCAGAGAGCATGGGAGATACAGGGCTGGAGGGATACTCCTGAGGGTGGGCAACAAGGCTTTTATTCCACTGCCTCATGATACCAGCAGCTCCCCTTGTTTATTACGGGTGGATAATTGTTATAGGGACAGCCCCTCGACAGAGGCTGCTTCATGGAAGCCAGAGCAGAGCGTTCCCTCTGGTTCTGAAATAGTCCAGCCACGGTGTTTGAATTGTCTTTAAAAAAAAAAAAAAAAATCCGACAGCACCCTCACAGTGTATTTTTTCCCCTCACTGCAGCTTTTCCTTTCCGCTGTGCTGGCAGCTGCTAGTCTCCCAGGCTGCCCTGGTAGGTCAGAGCCCACTTGAATGGAAGAGGAGGCTTGCTCAGACCCTGGGAATTCAGGGCTCCAGGGTGCTGAGCTCAGCTTCCTGCCCTCAGGGCCCAGAGGGCAGAGCACCCTGGGGACAGGGGTCTCTCTACCTTAGTTCCCAGTTTCCTGGTGAGGGTTGGGAGGGAGCTTTGCACAGCAGGCATAGAGTGTAGGGAGCCCTGAGAAGAAACAGCCATCCACCAGGAAGACCCAGGGGGGCAGGAGAGCCTGCATTTCTTTCAGATGGCTGAACTGGGGTTCAGGAGAGGCAGCAGCATGGTGGAGCTTTCTTCCTGACTCACCAACACTGACACAGGCAAGCACACAGTGCGTTCTAAGCTATTATCCCGAGACTGATGGTGTTGCTGAAGGGAAGGGGTGGCTCAGTGGTCCAGCCCTTGCCTGACATGCCTCAGACAGAGCTTCATCCCCAGCACCACCAAAAAAAAAAAAAAAGGAAAAAAAAAAAAAGAAGAAGAAGAAGAAGAAAGTGTCATTCTTCAAAATGAAAATGTGCTAATGGTCCCTGGGACGGGTCTCAGCCTCTGGTTAACACTTCAGGAGCCAACACTTTTGGAGTTGTCTGGGTAGGGAGGGAAACAGCCACGGGAAGGGAGCTGACAGCTTTGCCCAGGGGCCCTGGCTCTCCCACACCCCTCCTGTGGGTACAGACTCCAGTTTGTGTGGGAACACCAAGGGCCCTGCTCAGGAGGGAAGGCTCACATGGGTGGGAGGGGGGGAGCAGCCTGTCTCCAAGAACACTTGGTTTTTGCCACCCCCTGCCCAGCTCAGTCTGAGCACACAAGAGGTGGTTGATAAATGCTATCTGAATAACACCAACTGCTCCTCTCTAGAGGCAAGAAAGCAAGCAGCAAGGAAAGATGGCTAACTTCACTCTATTCCAAACAAACAAGCTACAGCAGAGAGCAGCTTCAAGGAGAAGGGCTGGGGAGGGTCCCATGCAAAACAAACCAGGCAGAATGACTTGTAATCCCAGTGCAGGAGAGACAGAGACAGAAGAATCCCTAGGGCTTACTGACTAACCAGTGAGAGACTCTGTCTCAAGGAACAGGGTGGCCAGGGCCAGGAAGATGGCTCAGCCGGTAAAGTCACTTGCTGCCAACCCTGTCCATTCAAGTTCAAGTCCTGAAACCCACATGAGAGAGAACTGACGCCTACAACTTGTCCTTGACCTCCACGGGTGTGCTGTCACAGTAAATGGTTTAAGAAAGGCAGCCCGCTCCCTGGAAAATGGTATCATACCTAGGGGGTGACCCTCTGACCTCCATGCACACATGCACATCTGCAAACACAAGTGTACCCATGCATTCATGTATACACACGCAGTCACACAGACCCAAGTCTGGAGGTGGGAGAGAAAGCAACAGGGACAAAAAGATTAAGAAAAATGTCTAGGGTTAGAGAGATGGCTCAGTGGTTAAGAGCACTGCCTGCTCTTCCAAAGGTCCCGAGTTCAATTCCCAGCAACCACATGGTGGCTCCCAACCATCTGTAATGGGATCTGATGCCCTCTTCTGGTGTGTCTGAAGACAGCAACAGAGTACTCACATATATAAAAAAATAAATCTATAAAAAGAAGTTTAAAAAAAAAAAAAAAGAAAACAATGTCTAGATGTGGCATCACATGCCTTTAATCCCTGCATTAGGGTGGACAGCCAGGGCTACATATGAGACCTTGTTTTTTTGTTTTTGTTTTTTAGTCTCACTATATAGTTCTGGCTGTCCTGGGACTTACTATATAGACCAGGCTATTCTCAAACTCACTGAGATCAGCCTGCCTTTACCTCCCTAGTGCTGGGATTAAAGGCATATTCCCCAGTGAGACTTTGTCTTAAAAAAAAAAAAAAAAAGTAAGAAAATTAACTATGCTAAAATGGCAAACCTGCCTAGCTTTAATTTTCTTAGTTTTTGCAGATAGATGATTGACTGACTTACTGATTGACACAAATTATGGATGTATAACTTTTTGAATATTCAGAGCAATTTTGTTTTATTACTTACATTATAATGGAAAAATAACTCCTCTATCCCCACGAAGAATGAGGTTTTATTTGTAGCTGGTTTTCACTGATACAGTCTGGATCTTTGGATCCAACTGTTACCCGATTCTTTGATAGCTACTCTTTAAACATAATTTCTTTTATATTATTATATTTTGTAGCTCTCTTCATGTCAGCGATGTAAACGGAACCGGGCCTTTTTTCTCTTTGAGCACTGAGTTTTCTGGTACCACAGTCCCCTCCCCGTCCTGCTGGCTCTGCAGCCTTATTTGAATCCCTCTGGGCCAGCTGAGTTACCACAGGTTTGAGCTGTGTTTTTTGTCTTGCTGATTGGTCCACAGCTTCTGCTCGGATCCAATCACAGCCCCCACGGAGTGAAGAACAGAGAAAGTGCCATGCTGACCCTAAGAAGGGCAGATCCAACCTCTTCCACACGTGGTTCTGTGGTTCCAAATGCGGCCATGAGGCCACATGACCTGCTACTCTTGCTCGGAGGTGTGTGTGGGGGAGGGGGGGCGCGGCTGAGCAAGATCTGACAAAATGGCTCAGCTGACAAGGGTTGACGCTAAGCCTGATGAGCTGAGTTCCCTCCCTGGAACCCGCATCGTGTAAAGAAAGAACTGACTCCTGTATTCGGGCCTCTATCCTCCGCACTCAGCTGTGGTACACCCTGCCACACACAAAATAAATAATGAAGGTGTGTTTTTATTTTAAGTTTTAAAAGGAAATCCCGAGGGGCCGGAGAGAGAGAGAGAGAGAGAGAGAGCTCTCAGATTAAAAGCACTTAGTACTTTTACAGGGGACCTGAGTTCAGCTGTTGGAACTGCAGGGACGGGTGGGCCTGGCCTGGTTTGAGTGACAGAGGATTTTTAGTCAGCTTCCTGTTACTATAACAAATTGGTGCTATGATCACTCTGGGAGAAAGAAAGATTCGCAGTGGGCTCACCATTGTGATCTCAGGCTGTGATCAGACAGCCCTGTTGCCTTTATGCCTCTGAGCAGGAAGTGGTAGAAAACAGGAGAGGAGGGGGCTGCAGACCCACTACCCTCTTCAAGGAACCTACGGATCTAAAGACCACCTACTAGGCCCCACTTCTTAAAGCTCCTCCTGCCTCCTACTGGCACGGTGGACTGGGGACCAAGCCTTTTAGCACATGGGTCTTTGAAGGGCATCCAAATCCAGATGGCAGTAGCCCCAACTTGACACTCTTCTTTTCTCTCTCATTTTTCTCCCTCTGTTTTTGTTTGCGATCTTGATAATCAGCAGTTAGTTCTCATCCATGCTGATGCCCCAAGATTTTGCACATGGAAGCAGAGACCTGGGCACATTGTCGAGCATGCTCAGGGTCTCCTCTAACTCGCTGCCTTTTCTGGACAGGTGCACACAGGTACAACGTGGAACACACCTTGTTCTTCTTGGCGTGTGTACTGTAGTTCCCTCTCTGTGGCAGATTTCTCTGAGTGCCTAGGGTGCTTCCGATGGGGATCCTCGGGTGAGCAGTCACAGTCACGGTCACTTGTGAATGGTCACGGCATGTTCTGGCACAGCGCCATGTTGATGGCACGATGGCCCCTTTGTCTTCTTGCCACGGCGTCTGCCAGGCCCAACTGTGAAAGGGAAAGCTCGAGGGATTGTGGGCGGGGAAGCCACATTGCAAGTACAACTTCTAGGTCACTGAGTTGGGGGAAGGGGTTGGGTTCACTGGGGCTTGGCCTTTTTAGGATTCATTTCTCTTTGTGAGTGTGTAGTGTGTTGCCTCTGTGAGTTTATATATACCATGTGTGTGCAGGAGGCCCAGAAAGCTCACAGGTGCTAGGTCTCTTGGAACTGGAGTTATAGTCAACCGTCTGCCGCCTGAGAACCAAAAACTTGCTCCTCTGCAAGAGCAGTATCTGCTCTAAGTTCTGAGCCATCTCTCCAGCCCCTCCCCATGGCTTTTTATACCCAGTTTATTACCACAGAAACCTAGCCACAAGATACCACCCAGCAGCCTCAGGAATGACGTGCCTTCTCCAGCTGTATGGTGCCCTGGGCTTGCCCCTTCCTCCCTCTAGCCTCAGCTTAGCTCACCTTCCTCTCTGGGCTTCCCACAGTCAAAGTCCTGGCTCCTAGTGGCTGGATGGGGACAGCAATGTGCCAGGGGGTCACATCTTCTCCTATCTTGTTCTGCTTACAAAAAAACATTTCAATTACTGCATTACTCCCCTCTCCTGTGCTATTAGCTTCTCTCCCTGAAGCCACATCCAGATTCAGTATTCCAGCCAGACACCCCAGCTCCCCACATGTGGACCTACCATGCAGCCTAAGGATTGAATAACATCAACATTCAATTACAGGCCCGTTATGCTTTTGCTTTAATCAGAGGAATGCATGTGGTTTAGGAGAGAGAGAGAGAGAGAGAGAGAGAGAGAGAGAGAGAGAGAGAGAGAGAGAATCCAATTGTTTAGCCGAGTGTCAGCCAGTAGAGGAAGCGGCACCCAGGCCTCCCTCACCTAGCCCATGGTGGCTGGCTGGCGTTCACGCCCTGAGCCTTGTCATGCTCCCTGTGATTCATCAACACAAGATGCCCGCTCTTGACTCATGCTGTGAGAGGTGAGGCGCCGCCTGGCTTCAACTGCTCTGTTTCCTCTCTTGCCTCCTAATTTTTGATCACTTTAATATTTTTAGCACTTTAATTACATTTGTAACTTTCTATGATATTGCTTCCCCCCCCCCCCCCCCTTCCACATATTGTATGCCCACCCCCACCCTGGGAGCCTTGACTGTGGAGGCTCCCATCCCTCCCTCCCCATGCTCACTTACCTGCCGCTAATCTTCCAAGCTCAATGATTTGTACATAGACCCTAATTTGCAGAGGTGCCTGAGTGATGCCATGCAAAGATGGGTCTATTACTTACAGATTGTGAGGGATGGGGCCATCAGGCTGCCAAGGGAAGGTGTCAGTCACAGTGGTTTGGCTAACTTGAGTATTTCCAACAGACCTTGGACCTTCTCATGGGTGTTCTTGTCTGGCACCTGGGTGGAGGATCTAAGGGGAGAGAAAAACACTGGGTTACTGCGACAGAGCTCCTTATGTGGCTTCTCATCCTGAAGGTTTTGGGGAGGTGGGTCTGGGTGGCTCCTGAGGTCTCGGAACTTCCTGCCTACCAGGAGACAGGCAGGTACAGGGGTGGCTATGGTACAGCAAGGTTCTATGTCTTACAGTGGGGACAGAGAGATGAGGCTTGCTTCCTCTGGAAGGTTCTAGATAAAAGTGATTTCCCACTAGTGAAATAAGAGCTCACTGGGAGAAGGGAAGAGGAACATCTACAGAGATTTGAAGGTAAAAGAATAGAAGAGTTTAGAATGTTCAAAGGAGGGAAAACAGCTGCGTTTAGCTACAAGGCATGGGGAGGGTGGCAGGAGGCGGGGATGGAAAGATTAGCTTGTCTGGTAGCTCCTGGAGAACCTGAACTCACTCACTCACTCACTCACTCACTCACTCACTCACTCTGTCTTTCTGTCTGTCTGTCTGTCTGTCTGTCTGTCTGTCTCTGTGTGTGTGTGTGTGTGTGTGTGTGTGTGTGTGTGTGTATGTACATGTGGGGGTGTATGTATGTACATATATGTATGCATGCATGTGCATGCTCAAGTCAGATGAGGGCAAGCCTCATCTCTCCTCTATCATAGCAGGTAGACCTTTAAAGTGACCACAGCATAAAAAGGACCACATTGTCACAGGTCATTTCCTGTTGCCTTTGAGGGTGGGTCAGCCTGGAGCTTGTACAGCAGGCAGAACATTGTCCTTGAAGGCCCACGCTTTGCTGTCCTTTCTCTATTTGTTCTGTCGACCACTCACATAGTGGATTCCTCATGAGGTTCGGGGATGGCTCGGGCACAGCCTTGCCCCTGAAGAGCTCAGTGTCCCAGTCAAAAGAGTGGACAAAGCTGTCCATGAAGGCACACGCCTTTAATCCGAATACTCAGGAGGCAGAAGCAGGCAGATCTCTGAGTTTGAGGCCAGCCTGGTCTCCAAGGCAAATTCCTGGCCAGCCAGAGCTACACAGTGAGACCCTATCTCAAAGAAATAGAGACAAAAACAGAGACAGACACATGGGGGTACTAGGGGCGGGGGGGTCGGGGGCCAGGGGTCGGGGACCGGGGACAGACAGGCAAACAATAGACAAGCATGAACTCCATCCCAGTGGTTCCCTATAGCCTTGGAGGCATAGCAAAGGGACCTTGATTCTGCAAGATCTGGCATGAAAGACTTCCCAGGGGAATGTGGATGCCCTATGGGAGACCTGGTTGTAGGTACTACAAGTAAGTGTTAGGAACCTCATATGCAAAGGCCAGATGGCCCCATCCTCTTTATTTGTGGGACGAAGGGCAGAGAATATGGGCAAGCCAGTGAAGTCAGTGAGACACGCCAGGAACACAGAGATAAATAACCCAGGGCACACCAGCAAAGGGCTAAGCAATGGGCAGCCTGGGGTTCTCAGCCTCCCTCCCTCCATCCTTGCCAACAGTCACTTCCCTGGACTGTCCCCTTCCTTCCACCAGAGCCTGGGCAATTACCACCTGCTCCTGCCACCACCATTTAGGAAATGCTGTGATTAGCAATTGTTATTGTGGTAATTAAAATTCCCTGGGAACAGCTTGGCCAATATCCATCAATATCTGCAGTCAGGTTGGCCGTGAGCTGAAACGGTAACGAAAACCTAGAAACCCAGCACAAAGCAGTGGTACCAGAGAGCATTAAATGCAGCCAGACAGCCCCTGAGTAACACGGCAGCAGCGTGGGTCTTTTCTCATTAAATGACATCTTCAAGGCTGGTTGCTTTGCTGGCCTTATCACAGCAAACCACACATGGGGAGCAGAGTGCAGCTGTGCAGCGACACTCAGCTTCCCAAGAGGGGATTGTTCTCCCATCCGTGGGCCTCGCCCGCCCGCCCAAGGTGGGGGCTGGACTGCAAGGAGGACTTGTCCTGACCCCACCTTGGAGGGGCCAAGTGGTGGTGCAGTGAGTGATGGGCATGGGCAGAAGTCACATGATTGGAAGCCATTGTTGGGCAGGTTGTAGAGTGGGGGGGCGGGGAGGGGCAGGGAGGCAAGAGAAGGTCAGGATGTGCACGGTCAGGCATGGATGGGATGGCTGCTCAGAACTTGGCCCAGCTGGCACCCCCACCACTCGCCTCGCCGGGCCTGCTCAGCCGTGTAGAAGGTGATTCTCAGAACACTGACAATGCGTTTGGTGGACATGTCTGCAGGCACACCTACTGTGCTGAGTGACAAACCTGTGCTCCAGACCCTCTGGTGGAGGGTGGGGGGAGGAGCTCAGGGAGTGCCTTTTCCCACACTAGTCCAGTCTCCCAACCATTTTGAGTGCCAGGGTAAGCCAGCCATGAGGACTACCCATCTGGATGACAATCTCTCAGAAATGATGCTCCGTTGGCTAGCCACAGACCTGCCCACTGAGTCTTGGGGAGACACAAGTCTGGCTGGCCTGGAGGGTTGTGCATGTGGGCATAGATGCTGGGATAAAGTTGATAGGGTTTGTAGAGAGTTTGGGGGAGGGGGTTGAATAACCCCCCAAGAGGCAGACTCCTGACACTTGCAGCTTTGTACTTTGCATCCTGTGTCCTTTATCACCTCTTCACAAAGCACTTTGTTGATGAGAGTTTGTTGACAGGGAGGTGAGGTGGAGATGGATAATTGTGGTAGATAGTAGGGCCGAAGCAAGGGTTCTGGTGACTGTGCCATGCCAGGGAGCAGAAAGGGCAGGGGCGGGCACCATCAGGGAGATGCCCCGGGGCTTGCTCTCCACCAGCACACTTGCTAGACACTTCCTCTAATCACTCTTTGAATTTGAAATAATAAGTCCATTTAGCCAACAATAAGAAACTATCAGGCCACTTCCTAGACTAGGAACATGGCACAGTGACAGAGTACTTATCTGGCATACCAGACCACTTCCTCGGGAAGGTGACTGGCTCTGTAGGTTGGGCTATGTTCCAGAAAAGTACTCACACCATCAATTTCGCTGTTTAACTGAGTAGCAGCTATTCAGGATCAATGTGTGTCGAAGTGTGCTAGTAGCTTGAAGGGCCAGTGGTGAGCAGACAGCCATGGCTCTGCCTCCTGGATGATAGAGCCTGGTGGAGGAGACAGTTGCAAATTAAGGACCAGCCAAGGGGTGCAGGCAACCCAAGTGTCTATGAACAGATGAGCATTTGCGATATAGAATGCTGTTGGATACATATACACAGTGGGAACATCGCTAGCCTCAAATGGAATGCTGCGGCATGTGCAGGCTAGCTTCTAGATGCTTCCACTAACAGGAGGTAGATGAAACAAGCAGACTCAGGGAGAGAAAGTAAAGAGTGGCTGCCAGGGCCTCAAAGACAAAGAGAGGGACAGCAGAGTGACTTTGTTGTCCAACCTGCAGTACCTACATTTGGTGACTTCAGGACCTGGCAAGTATACAGACCCAGGGTAGACCCAAGGTCCTTGCCCTGTATGTTTCTGTGCACATGGTGGATGTTCTCCTTCCTGGGGCATCTCATCTGAATGTGTGTGTATGAGTGCCTTAGATCTTGGAACATGATCTGAGGCTCTAGCCAACAGGTA